>VURO01018370.1:55792-65977 GCA_015108175.1 Pelvicachromis taeniatus
AACACACACATTAAGCAATGTATTTTTGGAAGTTGCATAATATATAAATTTTCTGTAGATGTATTACTTTTTACAAATTATGTTTTAACTTTTGGAGCCTTCAATAATCTTCAGATATCACAAAAAAAAAAGAATTTATTTTATTTTGTTCTATTTTAATTTGTCTTGATAGTTCCACTAAGGGGTTTCTTTACAGTATGTTTGTATAGATTTGCCACTTGTTGAACCTTTTATTGTACAGTGACGTTTTATAAAGTCAATTTAGTAAAGTGTGATATGTATTATTTTAGCTAACCTGTGTTAGGTATCTTGATGCTTGGTATTTAAAGCACTCTGTAAGGACACAGTTTAAGCTTGAGTACTTGCTATGTTCTATCCAGTTCCTATGTTTTTAATTCTTACATTGTTTTCAATAATTTTCCAATAAAAATATGATTGAAATTTTGTAATTGACTGTTTTACCTCACTTTGTAGACATTACATTCATTGAATTATGCTGCTACAAGTCCTGGGCGTGCTAGAGTTAATCTTGTTGCATGCTAATGCATTGTTTGCATACTTTATATGCTTTCAGATAGTAGGAAGCAAAGCTAGGCCTTATGCCACATACACCCAATCACCCACAACATCAAAACCACTTCTCTAATTTTGTGCAGTTCCCCTCCTTTGATACTTATGAGGCATTGGATTGTGAACGTCATTTCTCTGGGGTGTCCTCTGGATGTTGGCAGTGAATTCTCTGGGTCATCCTTGGTTTGGGCTCATCAGTTGGATCCTGTGTCGACTACTCGGTCCACACCTTGGGCTTGTTTTTGTCTTCCTTAAAACTTTCCTGAGTACTTTTTGCAGTGTGCTGGGTTTATGGTGAAGTTGCTTGCTCTACAACAATATATAGTTGGGTGGAAGGTGTCAAAGTAACATTCACATGACATGCCAAGTAATAAATAGTTTCCCAGAACAATAATTTGTCAGCGTTACCTATAGTTTATTGTAGTGCTAAGAGTTGGTGTTAATCTGTTTTATTACTAACCCTTAGAAGTTTGAATCTAATATCTACATATAATTTCAAAATAAAATCAAAATGTAGTTTTTAGCACTTTTATCTAAAATAATGGTTCCAAACTTTTCCCCAAATTTCCAAACTAAGACTGCTACTCCTTTTTTTTTGTCTGATTATAAGACTGAAAATGAGTCGTGCAACCTCACTGAAATTTTTTTTTTATTTGATCCTCTCAGAAGTGCCTTTAACAAGTTATGAGGCCTGTGTGTAGCTAAGTATAATCTTACTTATGCATGTATCCTTTGGGATTTTCAAAGCACAAATTCAAAGCATGACAAAGGCTTGACTTTAACTAGGATTAACTGTCTAGCTATCCAACTTGTAAGGACCTTTGTACCTACATCTCTTCCTGCACCTGTTTAATTAGTTAATACAGAAAAGTGTGACATGACAAGGTGACTGCTCCTGTGACTCTTTGGCTGCGTGTAACAGTGCCTGTAGAGCAGCTGAAATAGTGATAAACTTTGACCATTGCTTCAGAAAAAGCACACCATTATGTGGTCACCATTATCTCACAGATGAAGTGACAGTCAGAGGCGATTGTTTTGAGGGTCTGCATGCTTACAGCTAGTGAGGATACCCTTATAAATTCACACAACAGCTCCAAAGCTTATGGCAGTAGATTAGTAGCCTGGGTAATCTTTGTCACATGATGTGCTTCCATCTCTGGACTGTACTTCAGCAACTGGCCAACCCAGAGAACCTCAGAAATAAGCAGTCTGAAAGTGCAGGTACTAGCCTGCATAATGAAACACTTTTTATCTGTTTGGACTCGCCATAAAAATGATGGCACATCTCTTTTTACTGTACAGACTATTAAACGTATCTTTGTGAAATATAAAATAACATTTAGAGTATTTTCCCTAAAAGTAAAACTGTTTTCAACTTTTAAATAATATTTTAGGGACACGTTCTCTCTTTTTGTGTGTAAAAGCTTTAGAAAATATTAACTGAATAGTTTTTATTTATTCTCTGAATAACAGGAAGTCTTTTATGAATCTTCCCCGATGAGTTTTAACTGTTGAACGGAAGTAAACTTCCAAAAACCTTTTGTTTTCTTTTGTTTGGTTTTGCTTTAGATGACTTTCAGATGACCTCTGGGGAGTTTTGCTGCAGAATAATATGACCTTCAGAAAATGTTCCAGGAATAGCGAAACATTACATGAAACTAGACTCAAACTTTTTTTTTTAACAATACATAAAACATGATATAATATAATCAGTTCTCAAAAAGTGGATTGTGATATTAATGGTACCCTTTTTCTCATTTCAAATATGCTTAATGGCATGTGTCTAAAAGCAATATTGCCTAAGCATCAAAATGCAATTCTTTTTCTTCCTATTATAATTATTATTATTGCTATACACCGATTTTATGTCGGTCTAATTTTTAAAGTGCTCATTCTATAATGTTTTTACTTTCATCTCTTTTGCTGTACGTCAGTGGAGTGTGTTCAAACGCATCACTTCCTTTCTCTCTGAGCTCTTAGCATTTCCGAGGTGTGTATGAACGCAGCATGACGCCGCCTGTGTGGTGGCTCATTACATTATCTGGCAGCCGGAGTGGCAGCGGACAGAGGAGAGGGGATCCCCGGGATTTTTATACTGAAGCCAGCTAAACAGTCACAACAGACAACTTAAAATTGCGGGGGGAATTCAGCCAAGATTCTCCTAGACTGTGTAAGTTCTCGCAGCGTTATTTCATTAGTCTATAACGTAATTTGGGGTTTTTAATTTTCAATTAAAACATGACGACGACGGAAGTTTGTCTTTCGGTGTTAGCTCAGCTAACCTAAGTTAAGCTAGCTAGCATAGCTTGATCTCAGCTAACGTGCAAGGTAATAGTATGTGTGTCGCTCAGCTACACACACGCACATATACCTACTGAGTGCACCAGCTTCGAAAGTACAGAAATATTAACCAAACTTCCCAGCAAAACTTGTACATGGATGCACTCATATTATTAAATAATGTAAGTGAGCGTGTTTATTCATCTGGTTTGATGCTGCAGAACGCTGAGGTAAAACTGTCATTTTTTTTCTGTACGTAATTAACGCACGATTGTTTGTGAATAAATTTAGCGACTGTCTGCCATCAGACTAGTGGCCGGGGAGATAGCGTTAGCAGGCTAACTTAGCTCCCTTAGCTAGCCTTGTAACACTAGCTGCTCACTTGAGACGGGGTCGGTTTCATTGTCTGTCGTGTATCGCTATTTGCACAGACATCGGTGATAAAAAAAATCACATTTTTGCCACAATATTCAAAGGAGCAAGGGTTGCAGGGTTGAGCTCATTTCCTTCAATCTCTGAAACTGCTGATAATCACAAGGGCTGTTAGCTCGTGATAGTTAGCCGCTGGTTTAGTAGCCGGACAGATGGACAGGTTGTTGTTGGCAAGCCAAGTTAACGTTAGCATGCGATAGCTTGTTGTTGTTAGATGGGTTAGTTGAAAATGGGCAGCTTTTCTTTTGGGCAAAGTTGAGTCACTGAAGTTTATGAACATCATTACCAGTATTGCCACCGGATAATGTTAAACCTGCTGTGCCTTTTTAATCGCGGATGGGTACAGTTATGGCTTTATGGGCCATTGATCTAAGAACTTTGTCAGATTAGCTCAACCGTGAAAAGCCTTTTTATGGAGGCGTAATGGTGGACGGTAATGCCTTCGTCGGGTTGGTGTGTCCACGACAGCTTGGTATCCATCACCCACGCCAAACCGTGGTCAACTTAAACGCCTACTTTTGTTCTTTTAAACCAGAATAGGAATGTTTGTGTAAGACAGATAAAAATCATACCACTTAATGTATGAAATGAAACGTCTTACAGTCAAGTTAAGGATACACTCTCCAGCTGCTGTACCGTTCACTTCCCGTATAAGTCAGGCGTTTAAAGGCGTTCCAGCTATTTTAATCGTTTGAGGATAATTGTGAGACGCTTCTTAATGATCAAGCCTTGCAGTCACGCTGGTCTTAGTGTCGGAGGCTTCTGTATGTTTAATGAAGGGCCTTATCTACAGCAATCTGAACTGTGGGTCATATTATTTGAGTGGGTAAGTTAGTTTTGTTTTTACCTGACTTTGAGGTGTGTCTCCTAAGCTGAACAGCAGTGGGCATTTATCCCCACCTATGCTGTGCAAGTAGCCTACTGTTTATAGCAAGCAAACAGTTGGCACTCTTGGATAGTGATTTATTTATTTATTTTTTGTGTGTGTGGGGGGTGATCTTTGCATTTTATGATGGCCAAGGCCCATGATGTAACTAGACAGGCATGACTCGAGATCCTCTCATATTCTGCCACACAGGGATTGAACCATTTTAAGATACATGTCTATTTTCCACCAACCATAATATATGGTTTTTGCTTTTGCCATTTCAAGGCTCCGGGGTGCCTTGCTCAGCTGTCATTGTTAAGTTTATTGTGGTTAGAGTTAGCCGTGGAGTTTGCTGGTGTGTGGAATTTAATCTTATTGTAAAAAATTTTTTCCACTTGTGAAACTGAATTGTTTAGCATGAAAGTAAAGCATCAGAATACAGTTTTGTTTTTTTTTACATTTTTGTCCATTTTTGTAACTGGTGCACAACTGAACATTTTCACCTTAAAACAAGAGATGTCGCTGTACCAGAAATGTACTAGTTGGTACCAACACCAGTAGAATTACACGATTCTTGCAGAGTGGAGGGGGGAAAGTAAAAGCGATTTGATCGATTTGATTTCACTGGTGCTATAAAGATGTAACTTTTCTTAATTTTTGAATGCCACAAATGCAAAATAATAGATCCACACTTTAATTTGGCAGTGGATCACAACACCCCATTCAAAATGTATGAGAGGTGAGGAAATTAAAGACTAATATTCATACACCTGCATGCAGTTTAGTTAAAAAGTTTAATATAAATGCTTCAGTTTTGATGGCCCTTTAAGTTAGTTTCTTATTGGCTAGCACTTGTTCACTGTCTGATGCAGTCCAGTTTTTGTTTGTTTTTGGGTTTTTTTCAATGTGTTGTGTGACTTTTTCAATCTCCTGCCATAGCATGCTCTTCATGTGCTTCCTGTTTTATAAATTAAGCTTTGTTTTTTGCTCTTCTGCTCAATACACACCTACAGTGTGGACCATTGCTGTTTCTCCCTCCACCTTGCAAGAGAACGTGAGTGCAGCTGAGGTCGGAGGCAGGTACTAGTTTGCATGTTGTAAATCTCTACATAGTGACAGAGGCAAAGGTGTGGCTTTACATCTGAGACAATTCAAGGCATGAAATATCTCAGATGAGCTTTTTTTGTTGTTGTTTTTAAATTAAAAAAATTGCCCCAAAATAATATATGAAAGAATATATGATTTGATGAACACAGATTTAAAAATATATATATTTTTAAATGGGTTTAGTCAATACCTTCACTTGGTTTTTAATAGTATCTCAATCACCCAGTGTAACAGTTTAACGCAGCTATCAGTCAGGCCAGACATTTTGAGACGGCTAACAGGAAGTGCTGGTGAAACTATGAAGTCTCAGTAGAGTCAATCGCTTATCTGCTGTCAAGCATTGTGTGAATGAAAGATCAAGGCATGTTGTTTTATTTGTTTGTTTGTTTGTTTTTGTCTCCGTGATTTCATCAGAGATAATCTGCTCACAAGTGAGTTAAAGACGTCAAAGATGGTTATAAGTGAAAAGTGACGTCCTGTATTTTAGGAGTGTTGCCATCTTGCTTTCAATTTCTCGACTATTTTGCATCCTTTGCTTGCCACAATAGGCTTATTACTACACACTAAATTTTGCGTTGTTTTCCTAAAGGCCTCTATGTAATAGGATTCTTAGGGTTACACTGGTTGATATTTTGAAGTGATGTATCAGCTGAGTATCCAGAGTACTTTTTTTGTATTTTTTCATAAATCTGAATATCTTTAGGCTCTTCTAAGAAATTGCCTTTCTGCTAGTTGTGCTAGATGTTGGAGAACAGGCATCAACATATCAGCCAGGGGTTCCCACCCAAAAGCCTTGGGGAATTCTTTGGCCTCTATAGAGGGTTAACATTGTTTGAACTGAATGATTTCTTGTTTACCCTGTTGGACTTCATTATGCATATGATCTTGCAATGAGATCACTCAAACAGTTTAAAGTACAGCGTGTTGATTGATAAGTTTGTTAGTTTGACTTTATAATTCTACTTTACACTTTATGCTACATGACAAAGAAAGAACCTTGAGATATGAGTGAGAAACTACAATGTAACTTTTCAGTTTCCATCCATCCATTCGCTTCCGCTTATCCTTTTCAGTTTCCATGATACATTTTTTTTGTATGTATTGTGGGTTTCAGTATATTCCTATCTCTACTTATCATCTCTAAAAATAACTATCTACTGCATAGCCATGTAGTATTGAGTGAGAGCGTCCAGTTTTGCTCCTCTTCAGTGTTGCCGTGTGCTACAACCACATTTCCTCAGTTTGAATTCATGCAACACTTACAGTAAGATGTGTTTAATGGGGGGAGTTTCCCAGACATTGGATGCTGCCTACATGTAGCACATATATGCTGTCTGACTGGCCACTTCCGCAACTAAACATCCTAAGTTAATTTAAGGTTGGATAATACTTATTTGTCTTCTTCAGCCAAACGTATTCTCAAGACTTTAAGCTGCATTTGGTATGTTTACTTACAGCATCTAGTGACATTTCAACTATGCTAATGGAAATACTTCTCTTTGGTTCCCCACATGAACAGTATGTGGCCTAAATGGGGTACAGCTTCCATTATGAAATGCACTTTTTTTTTTTTTTTTTCACACTGCCTCTTACAGCTGGTTCCATTATGGGGGCAGGGTTAACGTGACAGTTCTCGAACTGTCAGTGCAGCAAGCAGGCCAGCCGGCAACTTGGATACATGTCGCATCAAGGCATGAGTCCATGAGGGGACAAACGGTTCTGGCTGACTTCTTGCCACATGGCTGAATTGTGTGAATCCTGTGTACATGTGATTTCATTAGTGCATTATCTGACTGGCATAAAAGTAATCAAAACAAAGGTTAATAGCATTGGCTGTGGAAGTTTGAACAGTGTGGCCACTTAACCAAATTATGATTTGCAGAGTCGGGTTTCTCTAGTAGAAAGTGAACAGTAGTAGATCTGGATCATGTTTGTAAAGCCCCATCTGTGGATAGGGACTGTAAAGGGAACAGGATGAAAAACCAGAGGGAATTTATAGTGTTACACCAGCAAAATGAGTGTAAAAGTGGTTCTCAAATGTTCACTTTTGTGTCAGGGTACTGTCAGATGGTCCACACATCGGCTTATCCTGCATCACATTACATAAAAATTAAGTTATCTTTCCAGTTGCTCAGTGTCATTCCCACTTCATTCTTTTACCTCCTAATTACATTCTTTGAACATTCAGACAGCATAAAATTGATGTGACACAACAGAAACACATACCACTAACATCCGTTAAATGTCATCTAATTTGCAGATAATCCTATATCAGTCCACAAAGGCCAGTATCAGTGTGATACAGATGCTTTGGGAAAAATATTCCTGGATCCCTTCTAAATGCTGCCAGCTAACATTAGACGGCTACTGTTTCTTTTTGTTTTTTTGTTTTTTTAAAACTGCACGCTTAAACATACTGTCAAGTCATACTTTGCTCCTTGCGCCTCTGAAAGTGCTCCTCACATAGCTAATAAGGCAGGCAAGTGTTCCTCTTGTATGTAGGTTAAAAAATATAATAGGTTTACCTTCAGTTTAAAGGAGCACTTACGCATTTTACTTGGACTTTTGTGTCCTATTTGAAATTCAATAGTTTAAATGCAAACTGCATGCAAGATATCCTGACTACAACATGATATTGCACAGCTACATGTGAGGGCACCCCAGCCTCATGTCATTTAGTACTTTAATGATATTCCTCCCACCTGTAAACTGACTTGTCATAGCAGAAGTAAGCAAGAATCATTGTTTGTTAAATATTTGGGGCCAACTAAAGAATGACGAGATACTGGGTGTGGTTAAAGAAAAGTAGAACAGACATGCTTAACGCCACACCTATTGTGGATTTTGGGTGTGTTGATGCTGTAATTTTGAAAGGGTCCACTCAGGAAAGATTTTGAATTTGAATCACTTTTCCACCTCTAAGTGTAGGCATGCACACACTTTAAGCAGGGTCATGAAAGCTGTTTTCACACATGCTCTATACTTCTGAACGTTTCCTGATATTACCAAAGAAAAGTGCATGGGCAAACACAAGTGTCCTATGCAGTCAGACTGGAGATTGTACGAGGTGGCAAATTAAACACAGTTTAAAGTCCAACTGCACCAATTCATGGGTACGTGAGAATAATCCAGGAAATGGACTGGTTGAATTCACAACCATTGAAAAACTTTCCTGAAAAGCCTTCAGTTACTCCAAAATGCTGCAGCAAGAGTCCTGACAGGGACTAGAAAGAGAGAGCAGATTTCTCCTATATTGGCTTCCCTTCATTGGCTCCCTGTTAAATCCAGTATTGGATTCAAAATCTTGCTCCTTATATACGAGGTCTTAAACAATCAGGCCCCATCTTATCTTAATGACCTTGTAGTACCATATCACCCCATTATAGCAGTTCGCTCTCGCACTACAGGCTTACTTGTTGTTCCTAGAGTATTTAAAAGTAGAATGGGAGGCAGAGCCTTGAGTTTTCAGACCCCTCTTTTATGGAACCAGCTTCCAGTTTGGATTTGGGAGACAGACACTATCTCTACTTTTAAGATCAGGCTTCAAGCTTTCCTTTGTGCTAAAGCATATAGTTAGGGCTGGATCAGGTGACCCTGAATCCTCCCTTAGTTGTGCTGCAGTAGGTGTAGGCTGCTGGGGGATTCTCATGATGCATTAAGTATTTCTTCTTCAGTCACTTTTCGTACTCATTATGTTGTAATAGACCTCTGCACTGAATCATACTTGCTATTATTCTCTGGCTCTCTGTCTTTTATCCTGTCTCCTTCTTTCACCCCAACTGGTTGTGGTAGATGGCCGCCCCTCCCTGAGCCTGGTTCTGCCGGAGGTTTCTTCCTGTTAAAAGGGAGTTTTTCCTTCCCACTGTCGCCAAAGTGCTTGCTCATAGGGGGCCGTATGATTGTTGTTTTTTTGTTATTCTGTATGTATTATTGTTGGTTCTACCTTACAATATAAAGCGCCTTGAGGCGACTGTTGTTGTGAATTGGCGCTGTATAAATAAAACTGAATTGAAATTAAATTGGTCACCCTTTGCTCTTACACCGCCCTCATCTATTTCTAGTATTATGAGCATGTGTAAAGTAAACATCTGTTGTGTGCTACTTTGAGACTTTAGTGTCATGGAGTAATTCTTCTAATGTAGTTGGGAGTTCATGCGGTTTATGTACGTTTTTCTTTTTTCCCAATTAAAGCTTTACGATCAAATAGAGATGCTGGATGATGGTTGTTCTTCCAAAGGTATCTAATCCTTGTTGTACTGGTTTTAGATTCCTGTGTGCTAAACAAGTTACTCTGGAATATCAGGAAAAAGAGACGGGACACGGGTGCCATCTTCTTGTTTTTGAACTTCTCCTTTTATTTAAATCATTCAATTAACAGGACAAACAAGTTCTGGCACATCAGCCAACATACCCAGCCATATAGCATTTTCATCTCCATTCTTCTTGGAAAATGACAAGATGCCAAAGAGTAATTAACAATAGTTTTCCTCTATGCATGACATATGAATGAGAAGGTTAGTGTGGTGATTGTTTATTTTGTGTGTGTAAGACTTCACTTTTTCTTTTTCAGTGCTAGTCTAGTCATTCACATAACCAAATTTGTAACTGCCTGTGCAAATCTTTGCTTCAGATGTGTTTTCTTTCATGACTGAAGTGCAGCCTGAATGTGACTACTGACATTATGATTTCTCAGCTATACTTCAAAATGTTTTATTTCCTGCGGTTTCCTGTTGTTTGAACCCCACCTAATCAAGATCTTATGAAACATGAGGATTTGCTTTTCTAACTCAGAAGTATAGCTACTCAAAAACCCAAAATGTAATTTACCTAATTGTGTTCTTCAATGTTGTGCATAGGTGTTGCACTCAGCTTGTAGATGTTGGGACACTGTATTTATTTATTTATTTATTTATTTATTTTTTTGAGCA
>VURO01018372.1:9895-25348 GCA_015108175.1 Pelvicachromis taeniatus
GAAAAAAAATTGTTGGATCTGTCTTAAAATCCCACTTGAACAATTAAAACTTTGAACTGTGTGTGTGCCTGTGTGTGTGTGTGTGTGTGTGTGTGTGTGTGTGTGTGTGTGTGTGTGTGTGTGTGTGCGCGCGCGCTAATAGAGAACACACCTGTTCCCCTAAGAGAACTAAAAGTCAAACATGAAGTCTTTTAGAGGGAATGACAGAAGAGGGGAGAGCATACAGAGCACGGGGAGGTGCAAAGACAGAAACATGGACAGAGAAGAAAATCAAAGGAATTTTAGACAAAGATTAAGTAGGATGTTACACTAGAACAAATGAAGAAACTCAGAGGTAAGGAAACACAGACAACTGTGATGAGGGATTTAAGAAGAAGATCAGGTGAAAGAAGAAAAGGGGTCAAATTTAAAAAGAAAGGGTTAGAGGACAGGAGCTCTGCAGAAAGAGACAGCTGAAGAGAAGTTACTGGTGATTCCAGCACATTCCCAACAAAACATCTGGGTTCCTGACTAAAACTTCAGCTCCGATAAAATGAGTCCATAGTGACTTATCAACCTTGAAGACACCTGCTGATTTTAAATAAGATATAAAATCCTTAATTAGCTGAAGGAAAAAAAAAGTTACCGCACCAAGATCGAAGTCCTGCTCTGGCACTCCATGTCAAATTATTTTTGCCCTACAGGTTTCATCTTTATCCAGGTTATTATTAATCGTTGGCTTGAAGGTGGCAATAATTAAAGTCATAGCTTTAAGTGATTGAAAATGATGGCTAGGCATGAAATCTAAATGTATCTAGGGCTGATAAATAGATCAAATTTATAACACCAATCAATATGCACAATCCCTGAAGTGAAACTTGCATTATTAAAGGGTAGATTCATGCAGCGTCGGCAAATGGAAAGAACAGAAAACTTTGTATTATTGCAGCATACAAGCATTCAAGCATTACTTGCAGAGACAACCATAATGCATAGCTCCTTGTAATTGTGCGTAAAAGTGGACATCTGGCTGCATTGGTTATTACAGCTCTCAGAACATGGTGAGACATCACAATCTGATTTAAAAATGTGAATATGAAACATTTTTTCATCAAAGGTTGGAAGGAAGAAGTGAGCGAAGGACAATATTAATCATCCTGGGAGTCCAAAAGAAACATAATGATGGATTATTGAGTAACAATGCAGGACAGACAGGACAGAGGAAAGCTGGCAGGGAATGGGGAATTATCTTGATTCGGATGAGGCTGCTATCCCGAAATAGGTCAGAAAAAAAAATTCCACCGAGGTGCAGCGCAGAGCATATTAAAAGGGAGCAAAATGAACCAAAGAGTCAGTGCTCTCTTGATGTTGTCACTAAGAGACCATCGCTGAACTAGCTCCATTGATAATCAAGGGGAAAATGGCTTCATCGACACCGCGGCATGAAGTTGTTGAGGGGAAATCGCCACATTTTGAATTTCTGAGCTATTTGCACCAACACTGAAGAGAAAATGGAAAATAGGTGTAGAAAAGCAGGAGAGAGGAACTTGTGAATTAGGATTCAACTGAGTTACTGAGGAGCGGGGGGTTGTTAGGTGGAGAGGGAGTGTGGGTGGGGAGAGTAAACAGATTGGGAGGAGGTGGTGATGATAATGATGAAAGCTGTGTGGTGAGCATGCGGGCTGGTGGGAGGGGGAGTGGTAGGAAAACAGGAATGAGATGCAGGGGAGTTTGGGGGGTGGGGGTGGTAATGATGATGGTAAGGGACGATGAGATGTGGTTAAATAAGAAATGATTCGCAAGATTAGGAGGGAAGGAGAGGAAGCAAGGAGCTTATGTGATGATGAGATTGGCTTAAACAAGGAGGTGGAGAGTAGAGAAAGTAGTCAGCTAAAGAGAAGAGGACACTGGAGAAATGGAGGGAAGGAGTTAGAGGGTGTGGAGGGATGAGAGGAGGATAGACAAGGTGTATGAATACACACAATGTGCTATTGACTGAAGGCTTTCCTTGTTAATTGCATATTCCCTGTGATTGCACTGTGAAATATGGTGCTGAATGAGAATAACTTTCTCTCGCCCTTTTTTTTCCCCAGAAAGAGAGAGAGAGCAACAGGCATGAGTGAGACATGAGGTAAAAGACAAGGAGACAGAATATGGGAGCAAAAACGTCTGCAGCAATTTTAATGGCAATCAATCCACTAGCTGCTGCAACACTTTACTCAAGACTGCAAATGTGGTGACACCAGAGGAAAAGTCAGGGGGGACTGTCTATCATCATGATATATATCATCTGGGCACTGTGGAATATCGGCACCAAACGTTGTCCATGCAAAACACGTTTATTTCACTGGAAAAAATACATCTTAACGATCCCTCGGATGCTCATGCAGGCATCAGAAACGCCTGTGCAAAATTTCACGGGAATCCGGCCAACAGTTATTACAATAATTCAATGAGGAGTTATGTGGAGTTCTAATATACAAACACTTAGAGGTTAAAAAAAATAGCAACTGAACCTTAAGAGCCAGTCCTGAATCTACATTCTTATCCCTCATTTACCTAGTTATTACATATAAAGGAGAAAACACCAGCAAAACACATATGCAAAGACTAATTGTTTACACAGTCAACAAAGATGCCTGGCAGTCTTAAAACTTTGCAGAACATTAAAAATTCATTTCTGAAACCCACAGAGAAAGGAAACCTGCTGATGTTTTCTGGATACGAGCCACTCACACTGTGCTGGATTATATTAAATGGAGAAATCTATAATATGGTTTTCATATGGAGTTGTATGAATTTTGTTACTTGGAATAACACCAAGTAGTTATGAAATTTGTTTTACCTATGTATTGCATACATGATTTAGATACCTACATATACTAACAATATAGAAGTCACACTTTGACCTTCCACATGTTTGATTTGGCTGGATCCCACAAACCTGACACAACCTCATACAAACCTCGCCATTTATTCAGGCTTAGGAATGGCACTAGGTGTACACTAGATTGTGCCCCCCACGTGAGTACATCAGATACAGATTCAGTGGTTTGGAGTTAATGAGGCAACACTGAGATAGTTTGTATGTAGTGTAGAAGAAGGATAGTGCAAATATAGGACAAAGGATTTCGAAGCCAGAGGAAATGGCTACAGAGAAGATTCATGGATGCAGTGAAGAAGAACATGCAGAAAAGGATGCTAGAGATAGGCTGAGATGGGGGCAGATGAACCGCTGTGGTAACCCCTAGATGAAGTACAAAAAAAAAAAAGAAGAAATCATACTTTGATCAGTCAGTTATGTATTGTGCAGGTCCTCTTCACGCTGCCAAAAAAGCTTCATTAACGTCATGGGGGGAGCTGTGATGTGTAGGAGTGGAAAATTGGAAGCAAAACCTTTAGGGTCTTTAGATGTTTACTCTGCATTAAGGTTTGGATGCTGGGACAAGGCCTTTGGCTCTTTGTCATATTTTTTTTTTTTAATCTATTCTTGAACAGCTTTTGTGGGTTTAGAAAAAAAAAACCTATAGGCTATCTGTCATTGTGGTGGATTAGAACACTGAGGGTGGATCTATGTGCTATGCAATAATTCGCATGTGAGACTTAAGTGTTTGCAGCATGATCATAACAAACTCTATGACCCGACCCTGACTGAGGCAGAGTATCAGAACCATTTTTACTTAAAATGACAAACATTTTTCCACAAGTTTCGCAATAAAAGCCTCCTTAGAAAGTTGCTTCTGTCCAGTGAAACATGAAAGTGTTTTTGATTTGAAACAGACAAAGGAAATGTTGCGTTTGAATGTAAACATGTAAAGAATGAGAACACCTGACCTGAGTGGCACCTGGTGTGGTCTTCTGCTGCTCTCTGATTGAAGGTGCTGTGTGTTGTGCATTGAGAGATTCTGTCCTCCCTGCATTTGTTACTGTTGTCTTCCTATCAGCTTGAAGCAGTCTGGACATGCTCTTCTGACCTCTGGCATCTGCAAAGCATTTTAACCCTGAGTGTCGTCTCTCACTGGATATTGCCTCTTTTTCACATCATTTTCTGCAAACTCTAAGCAGGAAAATCCCAGCAGATCCACAGTTTCTAAAATACTTAGACAAGCTTATCTGATTCCAACAGCCCCATTCAAAGTAACTTAAATCACCTTCCTTCCCCATTCTCCATTCATTCTACACTTTCAGCAGGTCGTCTTGACCATGTCTACATGCCTAAAAGCATTGAGTTGCTACTATGTGGTCGGCTGATTAGATATATGCATTAATGAGCAGTTGAACAGGTGTGCATAGCAAAGCAGCTGGTAAGTGTGGGTGCAGCAGTCTTCCAGTGCAGAGGGAGTTCACACTGTGATATTTTTGCCTGCAGCTTCAGAAAGACCCACATTCAGAGACTTTGGGTGACTTTTGATGACTTGGCTATTAAATTCTGGCTGAAATATGCTGGTAATTTGAGTGTCTAGTGTGACAGCAAAGGAAGGGTTCAGTTGTTCTCATATGAAAAGTTGCCTGTCTGGGAAAAAAGCATAAAAAGGAAAAAGTATCTTCTCTAAATTAACCTTCCATGACACATTTAATTACAGTCAAGCAAACACTCAGCTTCAGTCCATTTACTTCATATTTGCCTGTTTAGGCACAGTGACAATGGTGTTTTACTGCCTCTGCTCTAAGTGCGGAAAAAAATCATTCATCTGCTTCTTGTGCTGTTGCCATGAGAAGCGACTGCACATTCTGTGCTTGTCTTCATTTTTCTTATGTTGCCCTCATGAATGAAGAGCCTTACTTGTTTAGATTGAGTTGCTATTAAATATGTGCCATTACTGCTTTTAAAACATGACATTTAAAATGAGGGACAAAATAGCATTATGATGTAATTTTTATGACCCTGCTCGTCATAATGATGAACAACTAGAAAGTCTAGGGAACCCCTGGGTGGTGTGTGTCAAATTAACCTCCATATTAATGCTGGGAGTCAAGGTTTCCCATTGCAATATTAAAGGATGATCAATGGTTTTTCACTTCACCTGTTTTTTCATGTCGTGGCAGCTGTATTCTTCTCAAGAGACGGTGTAACCACCTGTCAGTGGTTTTAATGTTGTGACAGCTATGGGCACGTGGGCTTTATGAAAACTAAATCACTGCACAGCCTGAGAAATATGCTCTCAGGAGGAGTTCTGCACTAAATCTGCTCAAACCCATACTGTCACATCAGATCAACACAAACTGAATAAAATAGATCAGTATTCAACATATCACACAAAATAAAAATAAAATAAAATATTTCGGGGAACATAGATTGTGAAAAGTGGGATGAGATGAGACAGAAAACAAATCTTGCAACATAAACATAATTTTGTTTCCCTTATATTAGCAGAGGAAATATTGCTGCACCTGTTTCATTGGCTGGTGACAAATGACATGAAATGCATCTGACTACATGTTTTATAAGGATATATATAAGTGAACACAGGTGTTTCACAGTAAATCCATACTATAATTACCCAGACAATCACTGGCTTTGTGAAACATCTGCCTCCAAAAGTATTCATCATTTATAAACACCAGGTGTTCTCCATTGCAGAAAGCAATTTACACAATTCATAATAACCCCGGTATGTTTTCACTGCCTTACCTACTGATTTCTTTATATCCTACCCTTGTGTACAGCTATTGAATTAAAAAACTCTAACACCCTGCATATAATGGTGACTATGATATGATCTTTATGCAATGCAGATGCACACATCCTAAATTGATGTACAAAATATTTATTTTTTCCAAACAGCACAAAAGGGTTTTAAGGTGTTGAAAGCAACAAAGATCAAGTCCTTCTTCTTCCCTTTAAAGGAAATTTAAAGGGGAAACTATTGCAAGGTGACCGAGCATTAACAGTCAGTGGAAAATATTTGACCCCTATTAAGAAGTATCTGACCAAAGTCCAGATGCTCTTCTTTCTCTTCCCATTTTAATCAGTCAGTCTGATGACCTGTCTCTCCCTCTCTCTAATATGCCTGCAAGAACACAGATACAGAGGCCATACAAAGTTCATATGGGTGTAGCCAATAGTGCATTTCTATGCTTGTAAACCCACTTCCTGACATGTCAATCACAACAAACAGACACACATGTCTCTGGGATCAATTTCAATTCTGCACTTAGGCAACAAATCTGCAGACAGCCTTTCATCTCTTTAGCCTCCCTAACTCTTTTCCTACACTGCCCACTTCTCACTATTGATCTCTGTCACTCTCCTGCTGTCTTGGCTTCCGTCTCCCGTTCCATATATTCCCATTTTCCTCTTTTTTTTTTCTGACCATGACTCATTTTTTCCTCTTCATCACCTACTTATCAATATTTACTTAAGGACTCTTTCCATTTCACATATTTTTCTCCATTTTGCTTGTTTGTTTCTAGCTCCCTGGACACTTCCCCTCTCACACGTCTGTGTTTTCACTCTTTCTAATACCCACCCACACACAACCCCAGAACATGCACACATCTCATTAAATGAAGTTAATTTCCGATCCATAGAAAGCTATTGGCCCTCTGCAGAGGTTGCACACATTGTCAGATTGTATTGAACGGGGCACATCTGTATGCCTGTCTGACTGTCTCTTTGATCTGCCTAGCTGTCCTGCAGTATGTCGGCTTGGCTTCTATATGCGTTACATGTGAGGTTATGAGTGATGACAGAGGTGGATTTTATTTACCTAAGTGTAGTAAACCCTGACTTCTTTTCTCTTTTGGCATATTTTTTAGGAGATAAGTTGTCACTGCTGTGATTTTTATGCCTTAGATCACCTGTTAGTCAGCAATGGTGGTTTACAGTGATGTCTTTTTACATGCATTTATGGCTATCATGTTTAAATTTCCATGGTGGCTCACTTAAGTGCTAACCTTCTTCTGCTTCTGTGGATGTCATAAATAAAATCTTCAAACGAGACTCTAATGTTTAGGAGGAAAGAGGCTGTCAGTGCCTCTGAGCAATGGGGCTAGGCCTCCTTTAATGAACACAGACTTCACAAAAGAATGTCATATTAAAAAAAAAAAAAAAAAAAAAAAAGTAAAATTAAAAAAAAAAAAAAAAAAGATATAACATGTGAATGTGAAATGAAATGTTAGCAGTAAAGACACATCAATTGTTTGAAGTTATTCTAAAAAATTAATAACAACTCTGCGTGCCCACGCTTTGTTTTTGGAAGATAAGCAAATACAGCCAAAATGTGTGTGTTTGTGTGAGTGTGTGCACAAGTGTGTGTGTGTGAATGAGTGACAGAGTGAGACACACAGCGAGAGAGAAATAGTAATTATGGAAATCTTCTGCTGAACCTTTGAAAGACTTGTTGTTAAGACACTAAAATACAAAAACAAAATTGTGGTTTGTTTATGATGACACTTTCAATGTAGATAACATCAATACAGAGGGTTGCTCGACTAATTAAGAGTTTGAATATGCGCACTGTCTGCTAATGCTGCAATCCGAATGAGCCTAACATCAGTTAAATGCCTTTAAACAATTCAGAAGGAAGGCTTTACAAAATGTGACTGCATTTGCATCATTAAACGGTCTTCACATTTTGTGGCATTCATGTTTTCAAACTTTTACATGCCGTACAGAGCACGGTATTACATATCGTCTCCGTTCATGTTATATCAGATGGCTTGTTGGCTTGCTATTTTTCCCTTTTCCCCTGTCTCTGTCATCATGACACAGAGGTCAGGGGACCAGTCGTGCAACAGCCTGGAAACCACATCCCAACCTACAGTGGGATGCAAAAGTTTGGGCAACCTTGTTAATCGTCATGATTTTCCTGTATAAATCGTTGGTTGTTATGATAAAAAATGTCAGTTAAATATATCATATAGGAGACACACACAGTGATATTTGAGAAGTGAAATGAAGTTTATTGGATTTACAGAAAGTGTGCAATAATTCTTTAAACAAAGTTAGGCAGGTGCATAAATTTGGGCACTGTTGTCATTTTATTGATTCCAAAACCTTTAGAACTAATTTTTGGAACTCAAATTGGCTTGGTAAGCTCAGTGAGCCCTGACCTACACACACAGGTGAATCCAACTATGAGAAAGAGTATTTAAGGGGGTCAGTTTTAAGTTTCGCTCCTCATTGAATTTTCTTTGAAGAGTAGCAACATGGGGGTCTCAAAACAACTCTCAAATGACCAAAAGCAAGCCAGCTTAATTTTGGAATAAGGTGCTGTGGACTGATCAAACTAAAATTGAGTTATTCGGGCTTAACAAGGGACGTTATGCATGTAGGAAAATGAACACAGCAATCCAGAAAAACACCTGCTACCCACAGTAAAATTTGGTGGTGGTCCCATCATGCTGTGGGGCTGTGTGGCCAGTGCAGGGACTGGGACTCTTGTCAAAGTTGATACATGGATTCCACTCAGTATCAGCAGATTCTGGAGACCAATGTCCAGGAATCAGTGACAAAGCTGAAGCTGCACTGGGGCTGGATTTTAACAACTAATTTTGTTTAAAGAATTATTGCACACTTTCTGTGAATCCAATAAATTTCATTTCACTTCTCAAATATCACTGTGTGTGTCTCCTATATCGTAACAACCAATGATTTATACCGCAAAATCATGACGATTAACAAGGTTGCCCAAACTTTTGCATCCCACTGTATCTACCTGTCTCTCAAGATGGCGTCTTCCATGCTTCCAACTAAAGCAATCACAAGAAGGTTTTGGTGCAGAACTTTTTCTATAACAGATTTCTAGTCAGCAACTACTGGTCAGCTCATTGGGGAATATGCAGTTTTCTTTAGCGATTAGTGGTTGCCAGGTGTTTGAAAGGCCTGTGTAACTGGGGCCTTAATGAGTGTTAATTATTTAACAGGGGGTCTTTTCTGTTTTAAGGCCTTTATACACTAGTTTTGCAAAATGAGTGTGAATACTTAGCATTAAAAATCTTTTTCAGACGAACCTATTCTTAATGCAGCCGTTCACATTGAAAGCATAATTTTGATGGCTGATTATGGGTATTTAATTTTTTCAGATCAAGCATGATTTTTCCAACTTTTTGCATCCGAATAAACAGATCTGACCAATCAGATCACAGCATTTGTCAACAATTGCGCTCGTAGCTCAAAACATGCACCTGCACTAAGTACACAATGATATGGAAATAGCAAATAAGACTATTGTACTGAAAACACAAGCTGCTGCGGTTCAGGCCGCTCTCTTTAACTATTTCTCTGCCTCCTCAGATTTGGTCCCATCTCTGCCAAGAACAGCTCAAACTGCCCTACTGACATCCTGAAATATGTATGAAATTGACGCAGCTTCAACTGTTGGATCAAACCATGAAATTCTCCCTGTTGCTGCCTTCTCTTGAGAATCGGAAGAAACCAGAATCTCACTTTCTTCCTTTTATTGTTTAGAAACATTAGCAGCTCATCATCGCTTGATGTCAACCCCCCCCTTTTTGTAGTGTGTTTTTGGAGGACGAATGTTTCACAAAACTTTGAACTATTAACTTTGAAGGTTTTTTTTCATGCACCTTGCTCTGGCTTTACTTTCTTTTTTTTTTCACTTCCTTTGTCATTGTTTGGTAGCTTTTCCTTTGATTGTTTCCACCTTGTTGCTCATTTCTACCTGTGTCTCATTTCATCACCTGTGTGTGTGTGAGTGTATATATATAGTCACGTTCCTCTCTCTGTCCTTACCGGTTCATCTGTTTATGCTCAGTATGTTCGGCTGTTTTTGGTTCAACTTTTCAATTTTGTGTTCTCTACAACAACCATTGATCTTTGTTGATTTCAGTGCGCCTCTGCACCCCACACTTAGGTCTTCTCTCCAGCATTATCCCTTCTCCAGCAACACACACAAACACTTTGGTTCCAAATAAAAGAAAATCTTTGTAAAAGTAAAGGCCTTCAGTAACCTACGCAATAAACAGGTTAGCCAGTTATCAGTGAAAATGGGTTCAGAAATCAATGTAAGTGGCACGTTTGGCTCCATGTTTATTGCTTGTGTAATCCCTTTTTAAAATGAAAAAGGTTGAAGGTTTTTCTTTGTCCTTAACATTATTTCACTCATGTAATAAGTATTCATTGGCAGCCACACACAATTTGCATTGCTGAAACTAGGAAAGCTAAATTATTATGAAGACCTGTGTTCAATGGCATTTAATGGTAAAGGGTATCATTTCATAATCAAAAACACAATCATGGAATAAGAAGCACTATAATACAGAATGAAGTGTGTGTGTGTGTGTGTGTGTGTGTGTGTGTGTGTGTGTGTGTGTGTGTGTGTGTGTGTGTGTGTGTGTGTGTGTGTGTGTGTGTGTGTGTGTGTGACAGAGAAGTGTCAGAAATAACAATCTGATGTTTATGTGAAGCTGAACAAATTTAGAATAACATAATGAGGAAATAATATCGCCAAATCAAATCAAGCCACATCATTAAGATCACTTTGTGTGTTTTCATTGTTTAAGCAGTGTCACGCTGACATTTCATGACAAAATATTAAGCCTAATTGTTTTACAGACTGATGATTACCTTGTTGTTTTGTTGTTATTGTCACAAAGATGAGAAGACCTGAGTTACAATGGATCTAAAAAGTCCTTTAGCACATTAAAAAGTATAATCTGGCATGGGTCGATACGCCATCATTTAGATCAATAGGAGACTGAGATAACTAACCTCCTTTGGAGCCCTCCACAATCCTGTTCCTATCTGATCATTTTCTGTTTATTAGAAAGCAATATGCAGTCTCATATTAAATGGATATGAAATAGGGAGGAAGCCACTGGTGTAATGATGCACAAGGTGATACAGAGTGGCTTTCAGAGGGAAGATAACGAGTATGCTTTCATAAAATAGAAAAAAGCAGGGCTCTAAAGCATTTCAGAAAGCGATGTAATGGCATTTTGACCTCTTTGTAAGTTAGCATTGAGCTGAATGTGGAAAAATGATGAAGCAAGGTCAGGGAGTGTGTGATACTAGTGGGTTTTCAGCACAGGTATGCAGCAAGATGGAAGCAACTGAAGCGAGCAGGTTTAACATTTGACATTCCCTCGCAGGCATGATAAAGCCTTCACATCAAAATCATTCTGCATTTTTCCAGCTGTTTATAAATGTATGCATGGATTTATTTATATTGCAATCAATAACAATCACCAAATCCCTGACAGTATTTCAAAACATTACTTCTGTGTAGAATTTTGGCTTATTATATCAAACTCTTAGAAAGGGCCTGTAAGGTTCCCTGCTGGGTTGGGCTAATGGCCCGTGTGCATGAAATATGACAGCCTTCTAAATTAAAACATTTGTTCAAAGCAGGTCAGCCTCAGAGGTAGCTATGTGCCAAAAAGTGACTTGTGTGTCTCCACTTTCATGGCCTACAAAGTGTGATATCCACGAATAAGACCATTAAACACAAACTCACAATAACTGATATGTTTGTTTCGAGTGATTGAAAACAGAGACCTGTTTTGTATAAAGCTTCCAAAGATTTATGACTATATCAATTACCTTTGCTTCATTAGTTTTGTGACTTCCCTCATGCTAAAGTCTAAAAATACTATAAATATGATGAGGAAAAGGAGAAGATTAAGAACTCAATATTACAGATCTAACAGATGTTTGTCCATAAAAAGTGAAAGAAATGAATCAATACTTTAATAGTTTTATTTATTTGTACTTTTAACAGGAGACCCTTAAACAATTTTTTTGCTTAAGCAGTGACATTGGTGTAAGATTCATACTTTAAATAAAGGTACTCTCAGTTATTATTAATGCTTTTTAAAGTGCAGAAGCAATGTGTAAAAAAAAATACCTTAACTTGATGATTATCTGTTTGACTTTATCATTGTGTCACATCATTTTGAAGGAATTTTTGGCCACTGTTACTTAAAACATTAAGGGCAGGCATGCAAGCATTCATTTATGCACAGCTATTGTAATGTCTTCTCACACCATTTCAACTGAGTTAAGTTTTGGACTTTGAACTGGACCATTGCAACACCTTGATTTCTTTTCCTTTCCATTTTGATTTGCTGCTGTGTTTGGGGTCATTGTCCTGTTGCATGACCCAATTTTGGTCAAATAGTAGCTGCAAATTTCACTCTCAAATATTTTAGTATACAGAGAAGTTTACGCTTGAGTCAAAGACTGTGAGGTGTATGGATCCTGTGACTGCAAAACAGCCAAATGCTAATGTGCTGTTCTTGAATTTTAGCAAATGTGATGCAGTGCATTATGGCCAAGCATCTCCATTTTCGTCCACAAATCTTACGATTTGTTCAGATTCAACTATGGAAACTGAATGTGTACTTGTACTTGTGTACTTTTTCACACAGTGCTTCTGCCTTTTGTTATGGTTGTTATGTTTTGTTATTCAGCTGAGGTTGCGTTTACCTAATGTTCAAGTCAATTCGATTTTATTTATATAATGCCAAATCACAACAGTTGCTTCAAGGAGCTTTATTTGGTATGGTAAAGACCCTACAATGATAAATAAAAACATATATTAAGTCCTGGTAAGGATTTTTTTTTTAATGTCCTGAAATATAAAACTTTTAAATTGAAGGAGGGTGTACTTTCATACAAATCTAGAGTATCAAATCATGACTCAAAATATGATGCAAAATGGACTCTTTTGTCTGAATTTTGAAAAATGTGGAGTTGGGTCCATTATGAATTCAATGATTAAAATACATGCGAGTAAAAATGTAAGTGTACTGGCCTGCTGATCAAAAACCTGAATTTGCAGCAAAAGAGTGTTGACCAATATAAGGGAATGTGCACACACTTTAAAAAGGAGAGGGTGGAGTGGGGACATCATCCATCCATCCATCTATTCATTCATTTTCTTCCACTTATCCAATTCAGGCACAGGGAGAACATGCAGCCCTATACTGGATTTCAAGCCTTTTAGTTGTGAGGCACTGGTGCTGGTAAATGGACTCCAGACTCATTACGGTTTAATGTTAAAGGTGCCACATTTGTGTACTATTGCTGAGAAGTAATGGACATAATTTTAACCAAATCATAGTTGCTCTGAACAACCATTAGCAGTCATGTCATGAATAGAACATGAATCCTTTTTCTGAGTTGTGTTTTTGCCTATGGTGTTCACTGCTGTTATGTTTGACTCTTATCAGGATTTTCAGTGTAAAAATCTTGGTTTAAAGTTGATTTAATTGACTTGTCAATTTGAAATAAATGAATCTTAAATTGAAATTTCTGCCTCAGAGTTTGTGGTCAATACTCACAATTTTACATGCCTAACAAAGTTTAGTTGGCAGTATTAATAAAAAGTAATGTAGCATATCTTTACAGGATCTCCAATACCATTTAATCCTCGGCGAAATCCACGATGAACCGTTATCTCAAATGTCTGATTGGAGTTCATTTAACCGTACAAGCCAGACTGTCTCACTCGCTCTCTTTACTCAACATTCTGTCTTTGCTTTTCTGCACGCTTGTCTTTCATCTTCAGTTCTTTCTCTACATCCCCTAATCTCACATGTGCACATAATATTTCAAAACAAATAAGTAAAATAATACATATAATCTAAGATAATAAGAAGCTTCCATTTGAATGTTGACTGAGGCTTGATTGCATGCTGAAGCTGCAACTTGGATGAAGCTCAAACAACAAAATCAAATGTGGTAAATTAAAATTTGCGGACACCTTCCCTCACTCCCGTTCTTTATCTCTCCTTTTTAACTCTCCCTTGTACACACCAAGCATATTCACCACATTAAAATTGGCTGTGTAATATTGTGTAGGTTCCCCTAATGCTGCCAAAACAAGCCTGAACTTTCCAGGCTTAAACATATGGGACGTCCTGTGGTGTTTGGCACCAGGAAGTTGACAAAGTCCTTTGGCTCCTGTTGGTTGCACAGTGGGGCCTCAGTAGATTGTTCTAGGACACTCTGTGGATGCTCAATCTGAATAGCATCAGTGGAGTTTAGGCGCTTTCTGGATAATTATTGCCATGTGGTCAACATGAAACACCGAAAGACAAAAAGGGCCCAAAAGGGCACCTGAATAGTACTTTGTAAAAATGAACAATATTAGGCGCTTGACCTGGATTTAATGTCGTGACTTGATGAGAGATGGTGTAAATTGCACATGGGGAAGACTTTCTCTGTATATTAATTTTGATGTAGCATGATAAAAAATGTTTTTAAAAAGTTTAGTAACTGAGCCTATGTAAAGAAAAAGGCAAAGCATTCACCTTGTGCAGCAACACATCACTCTCAGCTCTCCTCCACTTTGACGCACCGTAGAATTCCTGTTGACACGTCAAGACATATCTGCGACGTGCTGAATCTGTATGAAAAATGGCAACCTTTCAACTTGAATTTTATGGAAGAGGATGAAGCCAAGGTCAAATATGGAGCCAGGATGGGGCAGCAAGTAACTGCTGCATGGGTGCACCCAAATAACTAACAAGAGCTTGTTACTGCATGGTTGCAATTCTTTTTATGAAAAGTATCTTAAATGACAGCGATAAACCGAGCACAACACTACTTGTCTCGTTCTTGTGGATCTTTGAAATGTGCTCTTTTTTTTTTACATTAGACTTTCATTTATTGGACTATGCAAGAATAACTTTACATCACAGCTGAAAATATTTATCTTATACTGGGCCTTGATGCAGCTGCTCAGTTCAGGAGATCCCACCTCCCGAAACAACTCTTTTTTCTTTTTTTTTTTTGCTCCCTCCGCCTTCCCTTTAAGCCAAATCTTTTTTTCCCCTCTGTCGGCCGAAGCTGCGCCCGAGATGACCATAATAAGGCTCTGTTGACACCTAACACAGCTAGGAGCAGAAAACCTGAATCTCTGATCTCAGATTCAAGGCTCTTATCGCATATGCCACTTACATTTACAGCATGATTGCGATTTTTATACCTCTCAGTTGTACGTGCACTTGTGCCTCTGGGAGCTGGATCTCCTCTAGCGTGTCAAAACGGCGATCCTTCATCTTGACTGTCATTTTTCAGAAGAAGGTTACAGGGAGTGGTCCAGGTGGTGAGCAAAGATTATGTTTATGTGGCCAAGAAACTCCATGTGCTCTGAGGCAACACGAAACAGAAACTGATGTTTGCTCCTTTTGCAAGTTTGATGTGATGCGGCGAAATTGCAGAACAATGTAAAAATAGCAGGCGTAATGGACAGCCCAGGGAGGTGATCTTGAATGTGAGATCAAATTTTAATTCTTGGACTATAATAGAATAACTTTTAAACTTGTTATTTATCTTAAACAGGCCTTGATGCCCATTTAGCTCCCTTCTGCCATCCTTTAAGCCAAGTTTATTTTTATTCTGGCTTCTGCACTCACAGCCGGAGCCGTGTGTCTGAGGAAGCCATATTAAGGCTCTGTTGACATCAAACAGAGCCAAGAGCAGAAACTCTGAATTGAACTTTGGCTGATCTCATGTTCGAGGTCCTTATTGCTAAACTTTTTGATCACAGGAGGTATAATCAA
>VURO01018373.1:14803-40905 GCA_015108175.1 Pelvicachromis taeniatus
GGAAACCCGGATGAATCTAGCCGTCAGTGAGCTAACATTTTAGACCACGGCTTCTTGAAGTTTTGATGACTGAGTGCCCGTTTAGGAAGCCAACGTATGACTGAGGACCTTTTTTTGTTATTTCACAAGGAAAATGTGGTGTTTGTACTGTGTCCTTTCAGCGCGCTGATTAATGTCTGCATCATCGATGTACTGGCTCATAGCTGTTTTTTGGCAGTGTCATTTCTTGATGTATTCATCAGTGTTAGGAAGGCTATAAGGACTATAAAGGTCAAGGTGAAATAAAGAGTAAAACTTCTTCGCCCTTTGACCGCACTTTGAGAAACCTGACCATAGACTGTATAAAAAGATGGATGCTGGTGCTGTGAAGTCCTTACTTTGTCCATTTTGAAGCCTGAACTTTTAGTTTATAGCTGATGTATCTTCATTTTCTTGATCCACAATGACTCCATGACTGTATCTCAATCATCTATTTAAGTTATCCTATGTACATTATATACATAATTTGTCAAGCTATATAGCTAGCTAGTGTTGACATCATTTAAAGTATGAAAGATGGATGTAGCTTCGGTGTCTAAAAGTACCCGAAACCCACATTTTTAATGGCCATCAGGGGCCATCCAATGTGGCTGCACAAAGACTTATAGTCCTATATATGTCTATGGGAGAATTGCCCTCTGCCCTGAGCCTAGCAAACACTTTCCTGATGAGTTTATGGACTCGGGTGCTAGCTTCAAGACACAGTGAATAAAACAATGAGTCCCCTGGATTATCCAGGACTAACGTCCTGTGCGCATATGGTTTCACAGTCAACGCCCCTTTCACTAATGACATCCAGTTTTAAAATGCTAATACCGATGTTATTGTGGCTATGACCGTCTTTTGTGTGTCTTTTGCCCCTGATTGTGCGATGTGTCCTACTGGCTCAAAATGAATCAGCGCTTCCTTTCTGTCCACTACCTAGCCAAGATGGTGAAATACACAGTGTTCCTCTTTTTTTTTTCACATGTACAGAATAAAAGAACACCCAGAGGGCGAATCATGCAGTGAATGGAAGTGTGCAAGTGTTGTATTTTTGTGGAGGCAGAAGAGACGCCAGAGGGAAATTACCCCCTAACTTTAGTAAGTTTGGTTAGCAATTCACATTAACAGATACCTGCAAAGTAATGGAGAAATAAAATACTAAGAAACGTCATTCGATTCATTCATATAAAGTGACATGGATAAGCACATCTTCAGTGTCATCAGATATAACCAATAAAAAAGAGGATATCAACCGAGGGAAAGAAAAATATTGATACTTTTTACAACAACTAATTGTTCTTGGAAATATTCAAGCTTTTGCATGGAAGCAGAAGTCAATCCTGCAACCTTTAACTCAATGACTCTCAACAGTGTTAACCAGTGTCTGCTCTTCATTAACAAATGTGTTTGATTACAGCTAAAAAATAAAATAAAATAACATAACCATTCATTCACCACAGCAGAAACTTTTGTGATGCAGCAACATAAAATGTATATTCAGAAAGAAAAATAAAAGTGCTGTTCTGAGTCTTGTGTGATAAACTGTGTGCTCCGTAGTTCTTTCAGTGCAGTGAGTGCAGGATTTCTTTCTCAGTTATGGTCCACACTGACACCTTGTGGTCTGTGGGATTTCTGCTTTACCGAACACAGTAAACCTCAGCGCTCAGCTGCTGGTTTCTTTACATTTGTTTTACCTTTATGTTTAAGAATATGACAGCCTGTGCCGACGCTCACGTACTTCACACGCTGCCAGTAGGAAAATCAGGACCTGTTTTGCTTGACTGCTTTTCACCTACTTAACGCCTTTTAGGGAAATCAGGTGTCATTTGTACCGTGTGCATTCTAAAGTCTGTCATCTTTGTTGGCCTTCAGGCAGCAGCTTTACGCACCTGGTAAGCACAGACTTTGAGTTTCAGTGTGATTTTTTGTTGTCTGATTATATTCATAAATGTCATTTCAATCAAACAGTATTTACATTTCAAGTATTTCATTATGTCCGTTATTTTGTTCTCATATAATTAGTTAATTTATATGATATGATATTATTAAAACCAAATTTATTCCCACCACTGGTCTTTACCTTGTGCTATATAAATAAATGTGAATTGAATTACATTTAATTAAATGTAATTTAATTTAATCACGCTGCTTGTGATGGTTTAATGACTGCCTGATGCTATTTTGTCAACATGTATATGTAAAACATTTGAATTTTTAAACCTTTATCGACAGCTTTTCACTGATTTTCTTTTTCCTTTTTTTGAACTACAGTCTGGTAAGATGGAGAATATATCCAGCAATGACACATTCAGCTCCAGCAAAGATGACCAGTGTGTTTTTGCACCAAACCAAATAGTGTTTCTCTCGCTGGTTGACATTTTTACTTTTATCATCGGGGAAGCAGTGGCAGGAATACTGCTGTGGATCTTCTTCACAACCAAGAAGGCTATAGATATCCTCAATTGTAATTTAGCCGTCTTCCACAGTGTGCATTATTTTGCATGCTCCATTCATTTATTTTTCCTGTTCTTGCTGCCAGAGTACCAGATAATACTGCTCAATGTTTTACTTACCTATACACAAACAGGAGGCGCGTCAAATTTGCTTTTCATATGCATGGAGAGATACATTGCTGTGATTTACCCCACATCTTACCATCTGCTGAATAAATACAAATTCAGGGAGAGCTGTGCTCTGACAGTGTGGCTCCTTACCTCAATGACTGTTCTCATAAGTAATCTAGTAGATATCCCCGCTCTGACAGATGAGGTGTTAAGAACTATCCCACGTTTTCTGATGTTGTTCAGTTGCATAATGATGATCTACTACAACAGAAGCATCTTGAAGGCGCTAATGAAATCGGCACCAGAAAAAGATGAGCTGCATCCTGCCAGGAAAAGAGCCTTCCGAACCATCCGAGCTACCGCACTCATCAACTTGTTATGTTATATTCCAACATCCATAATGCAAATGTTCATCATCTATATGCATGAACCTTCATATGACTGTTCACTACTACCTATGTGTATAACTTTATTGTCTATTGCAAGTCTTGCACATCCATTGTTTTATCTGTCAACCCAAAGGAAGCTGCATCTCCGCTTAAAGAGAGAAAAGAAAGCCAGATGACTGTCGATCAGTCGGTTCTTGTCATTTAAACTCAAGTTAAGGGCATTTAGATAGATAGATAGATAGATAAACGAGTGGGAGGGAGACAGGTTATAACAGTAAAGATGCAAGGAGCAGAGATAGTGAAAGGAGATACATTTAAAACCCTTTAGTGACCATGGGCCCGCCACTAGAGGGTGAAATGCGTTGATTGGCAGGCCCGTGGTAAACCTGAGGTCAACCATCCAAAGCAATGGGCACTAGAGGGATGAAGACGGGAGTGCAGGCAGGGTGGAGTGGGTGGAAATCAGTTTTAGGGGTGAAAGAAGAATTTTTCAAGAGTGAAAGAGGTTTAAAAGGTGGTCGTGAGACCTGCTATGGTTTACAGTTTGGAGATGGTGACTCTGACAAAAAGAGGAGTGACCAGAATGGAAAAGATTAATAATTATTTCAGAGGGACAACTCAGTTTGAGTGCTTTGGAGACAAAGTTAGAGAGGCAAGGCTGAAATGTTTTGTACATGTACAGGGGAGGGAGAGTGGATATACTGAAAAAAGGGATGTTGAATATGGAGCTTCCAGTCAGGAGAGAAACAGGAAGAGCTCAGAAGATTCAGTGCAGTGAAAGAGGACATGGAGAAGGCTGGGGTTACAGAGGAGGACGCTGAAGATAGAGTGAGATGAAGGCAGAGGTTAAGCTGTGGTGAGCTGAAAGAAATACAGTCTCAGCTCCTTATTTAGAAATGTCTTTCTGTCAGCAAATGCAGAGATTTGCTTTCAATAGGAAGTCTTCTTAAAACTATTTAATGAACTGTGTGCTGTTTAACTGTCTTTTATATATTGACACCGCATGGGGTCAAATATTTTGTCTGTTTGTAACACAGGAAGAATTTCAGAGTTGCTGTTTATCATAGATTTTCTTGTTTTTATTAGATTATGTCACAGCCTGATCTGTACTAATACTCACTGCTCATCTATTAGGAAAATCACCTGTCTTGCTGATGGCTGGATGATCAGATTTCAGTACTATCTATAGTCATAAATGACTTTGTGCAGTAGTATAATATTTAATAGAAGTAATATTGTGCTGTTGCTGTACATTCACATGGAAATGGCCACAAGAAAGTGCCTGTTGAGATTCCTTCTGCTTTGCTTGCTGTTTTGAGAATATCATGTACATTTAGACGAGCCAATATTTAAGTGTAGGTTGTTAGAATCATGTCGTATTTATAAGTTGAGAACTAAAAATAAATAAAAATCAGGTCATGTGCAGGTTGCTGAGAAAAAAAGTTTAAGAAATTGTTATTTTGATGTAATAATTATATGTTATTTATGTAATATTATACACAGCATGATTAAAACATGTTATTATAAACCAATAAAAATATAAGTTTGAATAATCATAACAGTAGTCACTGCACTGACTTCACTAATAATTTGAACCTAAAAATAATGTTAAAAAAACAAACAAACTGAAACACTGAAACAGTAAATTTGCTTCCATCTTTTTGGGACTAACTTTACTCCTTTAGTAACACAAAAGCAGCTCTACTGGCACTCTGCTCCAGCACAAATCCCTCCTTCGTAGCTAAAAGGTGTTTATAACTGGCATGACGTAATGGTTTACAGCTGTGAGCCAAAGATTTGGCTCTGTCCTGTCCTCATTCTCAGTGTTTAGAGCCAAGCCCCACACATTACAGCTCTACAATAAATGCTGGTATTTTGATGAAACAGAGCAGAAGTGAATGTGGAGAGTCAGAGGGAAGAAGCAGGAGGATCCTAAAAACCTACAATAGATGCATTTTGTTTCAGAGACAGTTGGCTTTTGCAGGGAGCCCGTAAATTTGCAGTGATTTTTGTTCTGACTTACAAAAGAAATCGGTGCATGATAAGAAATTCTCTGTGTTTCTTGTTTCAGCACTTCCTACACATTTTATTTGACTTCCTTCTGGTATTACACCGCTCACATGCAAAATTGAAATGTCTCTCAAAATGCTGCTGGTAATAGAGCTGTGTCAGTGTGATACATTGTCTGTGTGTTACAGTATCTAATAGTGACTTAAATAAGTAGCTGATCATACCTGACCTGCACAATGCAGATCAGCTGTTACACACTGGTTAATTCCATTAAATTGTTTAATTGGTGAAGAGTTCAGTGAGATGCGTAGCAGAGAAGTAGCTCACGCATCAGGTCTGCTGGTTTTTGGCTGCTAATTTGCGCTGCAGTTGGTAAAATAATGACATATTTAAATTAGCTCATAGCTCACCCGCAGAACTCCCATATGCGCTTCTGTGCGATTGTGGCTAAGTTGCACCACTTAATATGGCTCAAAGTTTGTTATCCTACCCATGCTCCTGGGTAGGATGACCAGATATGTCCCTCTTTATATGTGACTGCATAGCTTCTCTATTCCTTTTCTCCCTTGTTCCACATTTTGACTGGCTCTGTATGACATGTACGTTTCTACAGTCTGGATTTACCCAATGTGCATGAAGGGGAGAGTTTGTATTACAGGTTTTTTTAGGATTATGGTGTGGAGAGATACAGTATACTTGTGTCATAATTAGTGAAATATTTCTAAAATTGTCAGATATGACCTCTAAATGTCAATGCCCAAATGCAAAACAATAGAAACCCCAGAACTGTTACCAGAGTAAGGGGCAGCCAACTAAGTGAAATAAAATTCTGGCATTCAGACTAACTCAGCGTTGACCTAAAGCTGTTCAAATTACATAACTGAACATCATACTTATCTGGATCAATAAATGCATAAATGTACTCGTTGGATCAGCAAAATCAGGAATATATAAATTGATTTTCCTCATTTCACTCACAAAGATGTGAGAGATTACTGAGTCTGCTTCCAGCGTCTTCTTTGTGACTTCATTCAGGAGCAGTTTGTGTTGCACGGGTCTCCTGATGAAAAGTAGTCGAACACACTGACCAGAGGAAACATGGTCACAGCTCCCAGTAGAGAGCCCAGCTGCACTGCAGCTCCACACCACACGAGGGCGCTGTGGCCTTCATCACGGAGGATCATCCCAATGATCACCTTCACATAGGACAGAGTGAGAATGAAGAGGACCCAGGCCAACACCTGTGGAACACAAGTAGGTGAGTTTTGCTGTGTTTAAACGTTTCTGCTTTGCACAAAGTGAAGAAATAAAACGTGTCTCCCAACAGGAAACACTGTGAATTGTTTGAGTAACAGAAGTCTAACAGTGCACTCACGATGATAACACCACCTGAGGTATCATTAACCAGCAATGGGCATGGACTCAGCACTGCCATGATCATTATGTAAACTCCAACTCCAGTGCCAATCACTGTGAGGGCTCCCATGAACAGCAGGGATCTGGGAAATGAAACAAATTACATCACGACTGCAGTTACAGATGTTCCAAGGTTGATATAATGTGGCACATTACATGCACCTTGCAACACATGTGAAACTGTGGGGGGAGACCTAGATGAACTATAAAGGAATTTGACATTAGTTGTGCTTTAACAAAGAAAAAGCTAAGTTAGGGAAAAAAGTGTCTCCTTTAAGAGAGTTCAAGCGAGTTTTATTCAAACATTTTCTTTATCCATTATTTTTGCCTTAAAAACTGGAAAATATAAAAGAGTGTTGAAAGTTGATTATTGTTTTAGCATTTGCTTTGTTAAAATTGCCGATGGCACACTTACCTGATTGGTAAGAACATGGCGATGAAGCATGCCAGAGGGTTGGACAACGCAGCTAAAGTGGCCGACAGGTGGTAGGCGTTGTTCCCGTATGGCATGCACGAGTAGGACTGCACCGAGGGCAGAACCGTGTTGCTCAGAGCGTTCACCCAGGTCAGAATCCCAAAGATATAAAACACCTCCATCCAGCTGTAAGAGCCGGTGCCAAAGCTGCTTCTGGGCTTCGGGGTTTCCGGTCTGTATGGATCCATCATTGGCTTCTGCTCGACCCACTCCCTGTTTTTTGATTTTTGTTTCACTCCGTTGGTGTATCTGCTGTTTGGCTGCTCCCTGGCAACAGATGGATGGTAGTTCAGGAGCACGAAAGCCCCCAGGCACGCCAGCATCATGGCACTGAGGAAGAAGAAGAACACCTCAGTAGAGAAGTTTGCAGGCTGATACTGGGCCTGGAGGTCAGAGGTCACAGAACCGTTGGTAAAGTTGAGGGTGTAGTTCACAGACTGTGTGCTATTTATGCACTGGACGACCCCTACACCTTGGATCAAAGCCACAAGAGCCGGCAGCAGGCCACTCACGCCCTCTCCGATGTAGTAGGTAGTCAGATACTGAGACTTGAGACGCATCATGAAGGGCAGGAAGGTGACGGAGGAAGTGCAGTCAACAGCAGCGAGAAAGAAAGTTAAAGCAAGGAGAGGCACGCTGCGAGCCACACCTGCTACAACCACCCTCTCCTTCCAGAAGAACCCCAGCAGGAAACTTGCCACCGTGCCCAGGCCGATGATCACATATATGACCGCTGTCTCGTTTAGAGCGCCTGGTCGGAAACGATGCATCAGAGTGACGAAGAGAGGCCCGATGTTGGCCATCTGGATGAGGACTGAGAGGTAGGAGGGCAGGTACCAAGCCTCTGGGATCTGGGGGACAATCAGAGGCAGCTCCACCCACAGGCCGTTGATGGAGACCCAGGAGCCCATACCAAACAAACATGCCAACAGGTGAGTGAGAAGGGACATGTTGACAGGTGGCTTTCTAGAATGAGACAAACAAAGTGGACCAGTTATCCTCTTTCTTATTTTATTTATAGTAAAATATCATATTAAACAGTAAAATTTGACGACAGAGAATATTAGCTGTTCTGTTTCGTTCTCTTATTTAACAAATAGACCTCATGTCTAAACTACTCCTTTTTATCCTTGCTCTTAAAGGTTTTCTGGGTTCAGCACCTAAAATTCTGAGATGTTGTAAGGATGTCTGTGATCACTCATAAATTATATGGATACTATATGATATATATAGATAATTTACTCTACACAGGAAACAATATTAATGAAAACAACATAATAAAATCAGGAAGGACCGCATTTATCATAGTGGACACTTGAGCCCAGCTCAAAATTATCCCCATATACTCTAATGTTAAACTATTGCATTTATACAGTGTCATGCAGTATTGTGCAAAAGCTTTGCTAGAACAATAGGGAAAGGTGCAGTGATCATGTAATTGCTCTTTGGTACCAAAGTGCTATTTTATGTCTGTGAAATGTGTTTTTAAATGCATTAATGAGTCATAGGTCTATATTAACAAAAAAAATAATAAAATAATATGGCCAGGCACTGAAAGGACTGTGCTGAAAATGAGTCAAAAACCAGCCAATGTTCAGAGAAAAAACTTTGAAAGACCTGCAGAAAACCTGGAGAATTATTACTCAAGACCACTTTCTGACTGCTTGGAAGCAAAATACAGTTATCAATTGTTTTTTTTTTTTTTAAGACAAAATGATTTTGGCCTCTGTTGCTAATTTTCCTCTTCATGACAACTGTAAGAGTGGTGAATTTGTAATAACCTATTTATTTGGATATTGATGAAGTTTGAAACTGCGACCTTTGCCGCCTTGATCGAACTGGTGTGTAGACTTTTTGCACGCATTGAGCTGGACTTCTTGACTGTGTTTGTGCCTTTTAGAATATTTTTCATTAAGTTAACATAATATGGACTAGTACATGTATGGGGTTTTTTTTGTAAGTCTTGTATTTTTTTCATTTGTTACTTAGCCTTAATTAGCAGGTTTCTGTGGCCTTTGTGATGCACCCTCACAGTGCATGGATAAACCCCTGCCTTATATTTAATGGAGCAACTGCCTCCTTCAGCATAACAGAGCTACAATACTGTCTTACAGTAAGAGAGATAATTCCTTTTATTTGCAAGGCAAGCTTTAAGGTTTTGAGGTTCATAAACTAAATGCATTTAAGCAGATGAGGTCTAAAACCATCAAAGGTGGTCATCAGTTCATTATATGGTGGGGACAGAAAGTTTAACCATAAAGTATTAAGACTCGGTTTGAGGTGACGGTTAGGATCAAACTTGGCATGCAGTGGTTCCAGTTAAAGTAATTCATGGTCTTTTATGTTTATTTGACTGTTCTGTTAGCTCTCACGTGGAAGAGGCTTTATTGGGTTAGCTGTGTCATTCCATCTGCAAAGAACTGGAAATAATTGAACTGAATAAAACCGTAAGATCCCAGATCTGATAATGTGTCACCATCATGAAGCATCCCTCTCTACGCACTAAAGGTCCAGTACTTAACTACTGGGCTAATGTTTACTCCTATTTTAAGGACCTTATCTTTTCATTACTGTGCTAAAAGCCATTGTTTTATTCAGACTCTCAGTCACGCCTGTGAGATGGAACAAGTTCTATGCAAAGCGCAGTGTATACGAAGATGTTTAAATAGTCTGGCTTAAATCTGCGTCAGATGTGAAACATACAGCACAGAAAACATGACCACCTACAGCACTGTAATCTATTACATAACCTGAGAAAACATCTGACCAGTGCATTGTTTGTTTAAACAGAAACTTTATGCAGTGGAGACACTGATCAAAGAAACTGTAAAATAATAGTTTGACTGCTAAGTGCTACGAGAGACAGTCCTCCAAGTCCCTGAATTTATTCCTTTACCTCATAAACAGAATATTGTCTCAAAATAAACTATTCTGAATAAATGGCTTTGTGTATAATACAAATAATTGAGCATTAAATACTGTAAAACTTTTTTTTTTTTAAACAATTTTTAATCACTTCAATGTAAAAAACAAAATATGCATCGCTGCAGATACTCACAGGCAGTTTGGTGGAGTTGTTTGAAGAAATCTGCAGACACAAAGAGGAGGAGAAGCCAAAGTCCTGCTCAGTAAACTGTGTGTGCGCGCGCGCGTGTGCGCCAAAGGATTAAATCCTGCTTGGGGCGAGTGGGTGTGCGAGCATGTAACCAACCGTGACACACACTGGGTTAACTGATCATTGTCCTAACTTTAAATATTTTCACTGTCAGGGCTTTTGCATCATCACATGTTAGGATTTTAAGTCACAGCAACTGTTTCTTTTGCCTTGGAGCAATCGGCATTCAAGAATCTACAGAATTCATTAATTCTGCTTAAGGGGATCATGGGAGCAGAGGTTCAAATGAGTGTTTATGCGGCTGAGTTACAAAACTGCATAAAAAAAAAAGACGAGTGTTGTAATCTTATGTAATAAGGCGGTATTTGCTCATTTTAGTCATCAGCTGGTGTTCTGATATTAATATAAAGCCAGCGTCTCAAAGTGGAACCCACTGGATAAAGGTGGCCCATGGCAACACTTTTATGGGGTCTTTGGGAAAAGCAAGGGAAGAATGCACTCTACTGTACATTCATTTCATTTATCTACAAGTCATGCATTACAAGGCGCTGGAGGTTTCTAGTTTTTCCCAAGGAGCTTGTGGTTGTTAGGGGTCAACAGGAATTGAAGTAGACAAATTATTAAAGATGGATAGTTAGATAGTTAGAGGCTACGTGTGAATAAAACGTGTGGCAGATTCATGAATTGACACCGGATGAATGTTATATGTCCAAAGCTAGTTTTATGCATCATAGTGCTACGAAGGTGGAGAAAGGATTATCTCTCCACACCACTGTGCAGCTTCAACTGTTAACTGACCAAAGAGCAAAATGCAACATCGTGTAATGGGACACATGATTTACTGAATTTGACCAACTTACTTTCTTTATGTGGCAAAATGAATGTGGATAAAAGCTCAAGGTCATCAGCTGTGTGCCAATAAAATATGGAAATACATTTCATGTCAATTCAGTATTCTTACATTGTTAAAATAAATCTTTCATTGCAGTTATCTAGTGTTCTACTTTATAGTCTGTATTTTTGTTTTCACTACAGTTCTGCACCAAAAACCTCTTTGGCAGCTTCCACAGGCAAGCGCAGCAAATCTGGAAGCAGCCAAAGAGGTTGTGGTGCAGCATCCTTTCTATGACCGAGTTCAAAAAACTTTTCCCTTTGCAACTCGTGATTGTCTCAACTCTCAAGCCCTGTGTGACTGAAGCCTAACTAATGTTAGCTACAGTCTCTACAACTATGCCAGATGTGAAACCTTTTTGGAAATTATGTTTTTATGTGGCGCAAAGACATTTAGGGAGGCCGTCCCACTCTGAGCCTGGTTCTGCCGGAGGTTTCTTCCTGTTAAAAGGGAGTTTTTCCTTCCCACTGTCGCCAAAGTGCTTGCTCATAGGGGGTCAAATGATTGTTGGGTTTTTTCACTATGTATTATTGTAGGGTCTACCTTACACTGTAAAGCACCTTGAGGCGACTGTTGTTGTGATTTGGCGCTATATAAATAAAATTGAATTGAATTTAACACTTTAAAAGTTGCAAACTTAAAAACACAGAACATGAAAACCAAACTATCCTCAATACTGATATTAAAAAAAAAGAACAAAGAGCTGTTTTACCCATGAACAATTTTATGCATAGCATTATGTTATACAAGACAATGTAAAAAAGAAGAAAAAACAAAACAAGATCCATGAATTACATAAATGGCAAACTCAGTCCACTCGAAATTACCAAATAACATTTTATTGGTATTTGAAAAAAAAACAAAAACAGCATTACCACGAAATCCTCAAGGCAGCTTAACACACGTTCTTCCTGTGTAAATCAGAGAGTTTAATAAAGCTGATGCAGTGTAGCAGCATGGTTAGTAAAATGACATTAAAGTATTACTGCATATCGAAGACACAAAATCAGTACTTTAGACACTGGGAAAAAAAATTCCTTGTTCACCAGGAGTGTTCACTAATTACCGACCTTCAGGCATATCGTTCCCTTAAGATAACATTATCCCAAATGTCAAGTAAACTTCAATCTAAAGAAAACTTTCCATCCATCCGTTTTTCCCGCTTATCCGGGACCAGGTTGTGTTGGCAGCAGTCTAAGCGGAGAAGCCCAGACCTCCCTCTCCAGCTCGTCCAGGAGAACACCAAAGTGTTTCCAGGCCAGCCGAGAGAAATCTCTCCAGCGTGTCCCGGGACACAAAATCAAGAACTGTGAATGGATCTGATGGCAAAAAAGTATTTCAATATAAATTCTACCATTTTCATCAGGAGCTTAACAGAAAATCAGAATCTGTTTAAAAATCAAGTCATAGCATAAAAAGGAGGAGGTAGCAACACATCTGAATATAAAATAAAAAAAATGAATGCTGCCTTTCTACAGTGAAAAAACTGTCGTTATTAATCATTAATAAGGCTCAGGATCAGTACATGAGGATGAACAAGTTAGCAGTTGTGTTTGAGTGCAAATAACCTTTCACGTGATAGTTGTGATGGGAAAAGTCCATCAGCAGCTCCTCTGCTGCGGTAAACAACCTGAATTACAAAGGTTCATTATAAAAAACACAAAGCACTTTAGAGGTTTTACAGCATCATATGCATTTTACATCCCCCATGGCCAATCCTGCAACACAATGCTCCCATTATTTGGGAATGCTTTTACTTCCACAGACTTGAGACCTCTGAATCAGGAGAGGTTGCCTCATGTGAGGCATGATCCTCAAGAAAAAGTAGCTGCAAGAAATACACGCTACATCTTTCAGGAACCAAGCACAATTCATTTGGCCATTTCCCATGGGGAAGGAACGAGAGGTGTTTGTGCTTACAGAAACACTGCACTAATTTCACTCCTGTTAACTGCAGTTTTGGACACACTCTTTGCCTCCGGTGAACACGTTGGAGATGTTCACCAGAGGAAACATGACGAGAGCTCCGATAAGAGAGCCGGCCTGGATAGAGATGCCGCACCACAGCAGGGCGGCGTGACCCGCCTCGTGAAGCGACGTCCCGATCACCACCTTCAGATAGGAAAAGGAGCCAGTGAAAACAATCCAGGAGATGACCTGTAGGGGGCACAAATGGGCAGGTGAAATCAGTGAAGGGTATTAGCGGATTTAAAAACAGAAGAAAACGTGACGTGACGAGACTGAGGGACTGTGGACCGCTAACGATCGGTTGTAACAACAGTTTTAAATGTAGACTCCAATTTTGAGTGCTTATAAAGGCATTTGCATTCATTCATTCATTTTCAGAGGTAAAGTTTTACCAATGTACTGTTTTGCTTCATAAATAACACAGACTGAGTGAACGTGAGTGTAATTTACACTCCTGTAATCACACATCTGCACATCAATACAGCCAAGTTTCATTCCTGAGCAAGCAACAAGATTTCACTGACTGTGAGGTTTTAATTACACTAAAGCAGCTAGCAGGCTACAGTTATAGCTCACTATAAAGATGGGCTATTAATAGTGCCATTATTCTCAGGAAGCCATCATTAGTAGGCTTCTGAATCAAAATTATTAAAAGGTCAGAAAAGTATTCAGTTTAAAACTAATTTTTATGCAAGATGCATCACAGGAAAAAAACAAAACAATGTGATGACAATAAATAGGAAAAATGCTCAAATAAATAAAAACATGAAACATATTATAGGTTAAATATGAAGTGAAATATATGTTATAGTGGTTTGTACATTCATCTAAAAAGGAAAAGATCCTCCGTTCGATTCTGGGAGGAGACACAAAATCCCTTTGAGGGTTCAATCAGGAAGGGCTTGATGAGGTTCCCAAAAAATACCAGCGTAAATGTGGGGATTCATTTTATTTCTTTATATATAATCAGCAAAGAAATAAGAAGGTACGGACACCGAATGCTTTTCTTATATCGGCTGACAGAAGTCCAAAGTCTGAAACATCAGAGACCGACACATACTCGAGTTAAAATTTTGGTTCTTCATTCGAATTCTGATGAGCCCATTCAGAAATGTTTATCCATGGTTTTTATGCTATAGATAATAACTAATTTCATTTAAAATGTGAAGCTTAAAAATAATAATTTTGATTCATTTATTTATTTATGTTTAAATAAATAAATCAAATTGCTAATTTTAATATTGGTCAAAACTACAGAAGTTTTTTCTTCTGTAGAAGAAGAAAAAGGTGAAGTTGAGCCAGTAACCTTCATAATAAAATAAAAATAAAATTCAAATTAAGCAACTGCTTTCTTATTGCCAGCTTGTGTACCCGATTTGTCTTCCCGTTTACAAAAGCGTCTGTATCGTGTGAGAAAGACGCCCAGTTCTGATCAGTGTGGCAAATCTACAGCTTCCAGATGATTGGCTCCTAACTGGGAACCACAGCCTATGTAAGGAGCCAAGATGGCCAGCACCTCCTGAGGATCTTTCACTTCCCCATCACCCAACCAACATTTGTTGCTTCTATAAACAGCTTTATTTGCTTGTTATTTCTGGCATTGGCTCAAAGGCCAGATTATTTCTGCTGAAATTATAAACACAACATTTACTCTTTGTTCAAAATAGTTTATGTGGCTGCAAACCGCTGCATTTTCAGGATGCGTCTCGGCCTCCATGACTGGATGTAACACCCCAGCCCAGAAATAAATGATCCCACTCACCACTAAAGCCACACCAATATGGCTTCCTAAGAGCGGCGGGCAGGGGCTGAGGGCTGCTAACGCCATGAGATAAGCAGCAAATACGCCACCGACCAAAGCCAAAAATCCCAGCGGTTTAGAGGATCTGGAAGACCAAACGGTTTGAAAATACAAGTTTTCATAAATATAACAATGAAATCTCACAAATAAGTCTTTATTTCTGTGTTCTCACCTGAGGACAACGAACATGGCCAGAAAACACGCTACGGGATTCGCTATGTTTCCAAGGACCACAGAGAGGTGGAAGGTCATGGTGCCATAGGGCAGGCAGGAGAAGCTCTGCACAGATGGCAGGACTCCATTGGTGAGGGCGTTGGAGATGGCGAGCAGCACAAGCAGGAAGATGTTTCGTGGGGTCCAAAATGTCTGAGCCGGTGGCTGCTCCTCCACCCGCACCTGCTCCTCAGACACTGGCGTGCCTCCGTTGTACAGCCGGTGCGTCTCTTCTTCATCCTTTGCCTCTGCAGCATTGTCAGACTCCTGCGGCGGCGGCAGTGAACCCTGCTGTGACTCTGAAGGTCTTCGTGTCAAAGCCAGGAAACTCAGAGCAGAGATCGAGAGCATCACAAACAAGAACCAGAAGAAGTTCTGGGCCGGAAAGTTCTCTTTCAAATACTCTGGGTGCACTGTGCCGTTCACAGTTTTACACTCCAGCTTGCCAACACCTTGTCCCAATGCCACAATACAAGGGAACAAGGCGCTGAAACCCTGACCAATGAAGAAAGTGCGGATATACTGAGGTGGGTACCGGAACATAAAAGGCAGAAAGGTCACATTGGACGTACAGCAAACAACGGATAACACGAAAGTGAAGACCAGGAACGGTACAGATCTCTGCTCTCCTGCCACCATGACAGTGTGCGACCAGAAGACGGCCAGAAAAGCGGACGCCACCACTGCCAGTATCTGGATGCAGTGGATGGCGAGGCGTTCATTTAAACGCCTAGGGGCACAGTGGTGTGTGATGGTCACTGCTATTGGTCCCAGGTTCCCAAATGCTATAAGCACTGAGAGGTAAGCAGGCAGGTTCCAGCCTAAAAGAAGCAAAACAAACAAGTTATGGTAATAAGAACACGTTTTTACATTTTTTTAATAAATATTTTTGATTCTTTTTTTAATTTTTATTTTTGTTCTATTTTTTAAAATAAGAATACATTATTCTGTTGATCTTAAATGCTTTTTTTTTTTTAATTGTGCATGTATGTTTTAATTAAACGATGGTAACTTGTTTTCATTGCATCAAGACTTATTTTGTCATAGAGTGATGCTGTGTTCTACTGCCTGAGTACACACTAACTTCAATATTGTGAGTGTACTGCCCTCATCAGGCAGTACACTCACAATAAAATAAGTGGTATTCACTGTGCGTTTGTTTGTGGTTTCTTGTTAATGACTATAAACTTGCCTAAAAGGTGGCCTTTGGGTAACCACAAAGACATTAAATGCATATAAACAAGAAACTTCTGACCAGTGAAAGTGTAAGTAAGCTGGATATGAGCCAGTCTGACTGAATATTAGCCATTTTCAAACACAACTGTAATACGGGAAATCCTTAGTTTGGGGTTTTTTTTTTTTTGTTTTCTCAGATTGGCAAATAGCAAATATGCGGATGTAACACTTATTGAAAACCACAGTTATGTTTACACTTCAGTTTTGACTTTGAGTGGATGAACAATAAAAAAAGAACTTAAAAACAAACAAACAAACACCTGGTCTCTTGATCATGACTGGGTCATAACACCTCTGCAAATATGCCATGTACCCACTGAAGTTTGGCTATAAATATCAACCCATGATGAAGCACTTCCTTCTGACAGAATATCATTGGGCTACTACACTGATATTATACATTCACCAGTCACTTAAATTGCTACACCGTGCAAGTACTGGGTTGGACCCCTTGTTGCCTTCAGAATTACTTTAATTCTTCACGGCACAGATTCAACAACGTGCTGGAAATATTTCTCAGAGAGTTTTGGTCCATATTGACATGATAGGATCACACAGCTAATGTACATTTGTCAGCTGCACATCCATGATGAGAATCTTCACCACATCCCAGATGGACTCTATTGCACTGGGATCTGGTGACTGGAGGCTAGTTGAGGCTACAGTGAACTCATTGTCATGTTCAAGAAACTAGTTTGAGATCATTTGAGCATTGTGACATCACTGTGGTCATAAAGTGATGGACCCAACTCTGTTACACCACCAACAGCCTGAATCATTGATGCAAGGCAGAATGGATCCATGCTTTTACACCTGAGTCAGACCCTATCATCCAATTTTTGCAGCAGAAATTGAGACTCATCAGAGGCAAAGACATTTTCCAATCTTCTGTTGTCCTTTTTTCTTTTTAGCCTGTGGGAACTGTAGATTAAGTTTGCTATTCTTAGTCAACAGGACTGTGATCTGATGTTATTTTGGCTGCTGTAGCCCACCTGCCCACCGTTGCTATGTGACTGGCAGCTGAACAGGTGAACCTAACAAAGCGACCACTGAGTGTGCATAGGCAAATGAGCAAGTCTGTGGGAACCATTCGGTTTGCACCAGTCAATGTGAGAAAAATAGTAAAGTATGCAAAATTGCAGTTATAAGTAAACAAACATCTAAATATGTATAACGTGGCTTCAGAAAAATAATGGAATAATAAAGCCTACCTTTCATTCTACTATTATTTTATTATTTACCTGACAAACGTATAAAAAAGCAATTTGGTAAAACATGGTTAAAATGTGTACAGTAATGTCTAAAATGGTAACTGTTACACGGCCACCGCTGTTGTACGGATCATCTGTTATAGTTAATTTTCAATTTAGGTGGTGAAAAGTTCCAAAACAAATCAAATTATAAAGACCACGCATGACATGGTGTAAATATCCGGCCTCGGAAATAATATTTGAATATAGAACACTGAAGCATTATAATGTTACTGAAGCATAATGAGGTTACTGCAGTTTTAACTACAGAACATCGCTCGAAAATACAACTACACTTGAACGCTACGCCTAACCAATTTTGAATGCAAAGACTGATAATGTAACAATAAGGTGGAACTAGCTGTTGTTGTTCACCACCAATAAAACCAATGAACTCAAATAATGCGGAAACGCTGTGATACACGCATGGGATAAGTAGGGGAAAGGTCAAACCAGGGAAGCGTGGGGTTGTTAGTGCAGTTTCCTACAACCTACCTTCGGGCAGCACGCCAACAATCACCGGGAGCTCGACCCACAGACTGTTGACAGAAATCCAGGAACCCATGGCGAACAGAGCCATGAGCCCGTGGGTTACCGCGGCACTGCTCCACCACCCACCGGACATGGTCGCGCTTAGTCCGGCTAATTCAACAGAGAAATGCTAGTAAACTGCTTGCGTAAAATTGCTCCAATGTGTTCCTCCATGCGTCTCTATCTGGGACTCTGAACACAGGACGCTTACGCAAAGTCCCGCCCCTTCGGCTGCCTTCGCAGCCGCTCGGAACTTCAATAATCGGTTTAAAATGTTAAATTTCAGCTTTTACGTGTTTTAAAGTTGCATTTTTTTCTACTTAAGCAAGCACACAATACACACTAGGTTCGTCGCCAAGTTGTGGCGTGAATTGTAAAGGTGGTTTAGGACCTCTAAGTCATTTTTAATTACCGCACTCTGGTATGCTGCTATTCCCTACGTCACCGCGTGTTTTCCTTATTCTTACAGTGGTTCTCTGACACATACAAGCTCAACATTTTTAAAGTAATGTTTAATATAATAAATCTGGACATGAACTCAGTTGCAGCATTTTCACGCTCGATAAGAAGCTCTAGATTTCGGCAACAATGAAGGCACCATCTTGAATAGCCTTGGAGTGTGCTCCTTTTCAGTCCAGCTGGCAACTCACAAACGGCTCACTGTAAACAACTGTTACCTTTAAAATAATTAACTGGGTACAAACAACTTTTTTGTTGTGTTTTTCCTGTTTTTGTGGTGAGGAAAGTTGATTGCGGCTTAAATCTCCCTCTACTTTAACAGCTAATTAGGTTATTACAGCCAAACAACGAGGCTTGGCTTCTCTTCTCTGACATTTTAATAAAAAAAACAAAAAACAAATCCCAATACTATGACTTTTGATACAGTAATCCCACTGCCACCCTGTTATCTCACCTTTGTGTGGTGCTTAGCCGGTGCTTTATTTAACCCTTTTATGTTGTTTTGTGTTCTGAGTCTGAGGTTAAAAATAATAAACAGTAATTTTCCTTTTAGTGAATTCAGATAATGGATCCAGCAGACCCAAACACCACACAAAGGTTAAAGGACAAGGGGGCACAAGAGTTTATGATCGTGCACTCGTGCTGCTGATTAACCCACTCACACTGAGGCTTGTGATACAAGCACGAGGTCATTATGTAGCTGACAACAACAACAACAACATCCAGACATTTTCTGGTTTATCATGCCGGTTAATAAGCTAAGTACAATAATTTGACAGAGGTCAATTTTACATCTTTTATGTGAGGATTAGTTACAGACCGATCGACATTATCACAAAACATATAACTTATAAAAATATCCAGTCTTTTAAACTAATAGCACGTACAAAATAATCCATTATGTGCTAAGTGTGTTGAAAGGTTGAGGTTACTGTATGCGTTTTTGCTTAGTCCGAAGCCACGTAGTCACATGAGGAAGTCACATGATTAGATTTCCTCCTCTTTGACTTTTTCTCTACATATCATAATACAGTTAAAGCACTGATGTGCCGCTGCTGCTTTCACTCGGACCGGTTGCAGCTTCCGTCGTGTCCTGGCGCACCGGCTTCTTTATCGTCTTTTTAGGCGCCAAAACGATAGAGTAGCCTGGCTTTACGCGGGGAAGTGCGAGCTTCAGCTTCAGTGCCATTTGTGTGCTGTTGTGGAATACCATTTCCAGGTGAGGGTCTGCGTTGTTCAGAATCATTTTCTGGTACACGATCTCGCAGCGCAGCGCCTCCCGTTTCTCAGCTCGGGACTTTCCATCGAAACGCAGCATCATTTTATCGACATCCTGCTGAGTTTTGCATGGCCCTCCGTTTCTATTAACTTGAGCTTTTATGTAATCCCTGTCCATGTTCTCCTCTATCTCCTCGTACACCTTTATTGCCTTTTCTATTTTAGTGGCATAACTTTTTCTCATCTGTGGACTGCGGGTTTCTTTTGATGTCCTCTTTGAAACGTCCAAAACCGCCACATCAGGGTCATCAGAGCTCTCGTCGGATGAATCAGACTGGTTGTTGTTTTCTGGGGAGCTGCACGATGACAGCTTCTCGTCTACAGAGGACTTTGATGACTTTTTAGGTCTTTTCGTCTTGTAGGGGTACGTGTGGCCAAATGGGTACTCCGCCATCAAAACAGAGAACGTGCAACTGACCAACTGCAAACTCAAATTGGTGGAAGGGATTTGGGAAAATTTTCCTCCTGGCAGAAAATCCTTAAGGTGCTCTTCAGTGACTGAAGCAATCACCTTTATCGTCCTCTTCAAGCAAGCTCTGATTAGATCTCGATTCGTGTGCCACTGACCACAGTAGTGAAACACTCCGTCAAAGGTTTTCTCTTGCAGTGGGTACTGCAGAAAGACGTCCGTGGCCTCCTCTGGTTCCAGCAGAGTTGAAGGATCTTTGGACCAATCGAGAAACTTTTGGTAGAGATTGAGTAAGTATTGGCCGTAGAGCGCATACTCTCCTCCACTCTTCAGAAGCTGCCAGTAAGGACCGAGGATTTTGCAGTACACAACTGCCAGAACACATACGAGGTTCTGAATCACAGGGTCGTTCGCATCTGCGGCAACACTCTCCAGAATAATGTTCGGGCATTTGTCGTTGTTCAGCGACAGCAAATCTGAGAAGAAGAGAGCGATCTCTTTGTGATGGTGAATGAGACCCGCGGCAGCTTCAAAGTAGGTGTTGAATCTGTTTGACTGATTTACCGCAAGTCTGGAGGGATTGTTCTTTTCCTCACAGAAAGCCACCCAGTACTTCCTGTAGTTTTTCTTCTCGGGGGTGCAAGGGCTCAGGATATCACAAGCCATGTGAATGTAGCGTGAGGTGGCGCTTTCTGAAAAATTCACAAAGTTCTTGAATTTCGGGAGCTTATCGCGGCCTAGTTTCTCTCCCGCTGACTGAATGATCTCCTTTTCAAAGTCAAATATGTGCTGTTCAACTACATCATGCACATCAACGAGGAAATTGGCGTTGTAGTTTAGAAACATGACAGGAGAGATGAGCGAAATGTGTTCACGCACTGCCTCGAGCTTTTGCTCAAACATCGCCATAGCCGGATTGTCTTTGAATGTCAGAGCGTACTGATTTTTGAGGAGATCCAGGGAAACCTGCTTGCACACTCCAGTTTTCCCGCCGTACACACTGGACAGTTTATGGAGAGTCAGCATTGCGATGTCAAGCACAGTCACAGACTCTGCTGTGTCACCTGAGGTTTCGTCTCCACTGTTGAAAACATCCAAATCCTCATCATTTCTTTGTACAGCAGCATGATTGTTTTGTGTTCTTATTTCTTCTCTGACCATCTCAGGCCCCTCCCTTTCCATGATTTCAAAGCTCTCATCTTCCTCTTTGATTACAACTTTTTCATAATCTATGCTCTCGTCTCTTCTCATGCGTTTCTTAAGCTTTGGTTCTTTAATCTGAACCAGTTCAAAAGGACTTTGAAGCATACTTTCCACCAGTGCATTCCTCCTGTTACTTCTTGTTTCTGAATTGCAGCAAAATGCCTTTAACTCTTTTATTTTGGCTTTGAGGACTTGATACGCCTTTTGAACATTGCCATTCTTACAGTACTGTGAGTTGAAGTTTCTAAGCCAACTTACTAGAACAATTGGGGAAATTTTCTCCCTGCTCACAAAGTTGCTCAATTCAAGAATCAAGCCGTTTGTGACTTCGATCGACTTTGCCCGATCTGAAAAATCCCTCAGTTCCAAAAGATCTTGTCGCTCGACTCCAATGCTATCACATATTGGTCCAACAAAATTAAAATTGACCTCCGATTCCAGGAAGACCAGTCTTGCGTCACATCCGAGACTCAGTGTCGTGGCAATGCCTCTTTCAATCAAACGGCGAAAATCTGCTGACTGGTGTCCAGGGAAGATTCTCTTGAGCCAATCCAGAATGGCCATCCATGGAAAATTATTGTCCTCTCTCAGAAGTCCTACTTGGATCATAATTCTGTTCTTGCAGGTGCCCTTTTCGAGCTCTAATCCTTCTCCTGATTGAGGACCAATGAAGTCTGCAACAAGCTTCCAGTAGTACACATCTCCTGAAAAATAGAAATAAAAGTAATTAGAAACATAATCCTTTATGAAGCGGTGAGGCTTTTTAAATGAACTGGTAAGTAGGCACAGTCACAAAAGTGACTTAAATACAAGCTTTACTAAGTAGCTGTTTACTTGCACTGCATTCAGACTTACTTAGATTGGCTTCGGTTACAGCTGCTTTCCCACAAAGAGAAAAATCTTGACCCTCCTCCATTTTATGCTGTTTTAAAAGAGACAGAGATGAAGTTCTTCAGTCCTCAGCATACAGAAGACAACACTTTCAAGAAAAAAATGGATGGATAATGCATGACAAATCAGCATATTTAAGATCTGACAGACCAAACAAAATAACAAATAAGTCAACAGTAAGCAGGACACAGGGGGCGCGAACCTTTTACTGCTTTTAAAATGATAAATTCATCCTAAATTAGTTTGAAGATGAATGACTGAAACTGAACAGTTAAAACTGTAGCTGGTACTTTAAAATGTTATAATCTTTATAATAATTATTGCTGTTTTTCTTGCACATTTTCTAGATTCCCCCCTAGTAAAACCCATAAAGATTAATAGTTCTAATACATCACAGTGAGAAAAAGTGCACCAGGGCACAAACAACAAGTAATAACCATTTCCTTTCATGTTGTTTAGTTTTATATTTTGTACTCTGAAAAAAAAAAAAAACTTCAGGTCCAGTAATGGGAAAATTTTAGTTTCTCCTCACATTTAGATTTAGGTGTTTAGAATTTCACTGTAGGATTTTGTACAACCTTTTGTTTCTTAAATGTAGGATGTGTGTGTGTCAGTATGACCTGGTGTAACTGCTTAGTTATGCTTAACCATGTTTCACTATGTTATCTGCTGACTGTCAGGGCTTAGAAGGACAAAACTCCCAAGAAGACCAGCCCAGGTGCTTCGTGGAGCATAGCCCAGCAACAGCCCAGGTGGGCCAAAAAAACTGTTGTAACTGAAAAGACACAGGGAGTTGTGTGTGAGGGTATAAAAGAGACCTGCGACGTCTCAAGGACAGAGCTCTCGTGACTGTAAAACTGTGATGTTTGATGTGTGTTTGCTGTCCTGCATGCAGTAATTAAAAAGCTTGACCACAGCTGACCGTGCTGCAGACTTTATTAACAGAAAATTCCACCACAGTATCCCTACTGTTCATCTTTTCAGAGGGAACGTGAAATTTCACTATCAATTTGAGCACAATCCTTCAAATATTTAGAGCACACATCTGGTACTATGGCTCAACACTACTACCTTCATCCATTAAAATATTTTTTTCAGAAAACTAATGACACAAGGGACCTGAAATTTCACACAATTCTTATTAAGAAGCAAATATTTGGCCTGAGTTTTTTCAGACAAATGTGAGACTTGGTTTTAAGCATCAACAAAGAAACAATACTGACACTCTGTATTCCCAAAAAAAGAAAACAAGTTGTTTATATTTGACTCTTATTAGAATTATATTTCATGTTACTAAATTGATTCTTTTAATTTAATCAATCAGACTGATTACTAACAATCTGACTTTTCAACAAAACACAGTAAACAATTTTTACAAAATTGTATTTTCACGGAGAGAAACAGTTTACTTTTCACTTGTAAGAATTGGTTATATCAGCAACTAGATTTCTAATATGTCTGTATTTTAGTAAACATATGCCCAGTTCATGTGTTCATCTGTGTTTCAGTACTGTGTTTAGGTCTTTTGCACCCCATCTCTTGTATGTTGTCTCAGCCAGACTTTCCTGTAATTTTTAAACTGGTTTTAAACAATAGTTAACCAGGCTTTCTGAAGATCTTTCAAAGTTTTTCTTTGGACGCTGGCTGCATTTTCATCATATTTGGCAAATTTTCAGAGTATTTTTGATTGTGGGGTTTGTTTTTTTTTGTAAGCCATTTAACCCTGCCCTGAATTATTTGATAATAAAAATGAACCTAAGTCAAGCAATGAGCCACTGTTATGCTTATACATATCAGACTACGCATTAGCAGCCTGTCACAAAACACATCACTTGTTGTCATTTAGTTTGTCTGAGCTTATGGAAAAATGCCAATGATAGCACAGCGCGACAGACATATAATAGTATTTTTGCATAAGCAAGATGATTTCCAAAGAGCTGTTTTCCAAACGTGTATATCTATATGCTGAGATATCGTATATCTCAGCATATAGATAGGTGTGCAGTATATCTTTAATAAATCTGAGGAAACTGGATCGTGTCAAAACTGATAGAATGCACACAGATTTTTTTTATCACAATGCGATACAATTTAAAAAGCATCTGATTGGCTACAACTTCATTTTTCAGCATGGCAATGATCCTAAACATACTGCCAATGCAATAAAAGCATACCTGGATAGAAAAACACACAATTGAACACTTGATCCTCCCCAGAGCCAGGACGTCAACATGACTGAAGCATTGTGGGATGATATTTGCAGAGAATGGAACAAAGAGCAAGCAACTTCCAAAGAAAAGCTTTAAATACCCTTCAAGAAGCCTGGAGACGACTTCTTAAAGAAATAACAATAAAGCTTGCCTCAGACAATCAAGGCTGCATTGAAGAATATAGATCCTATCCTATGGTCCTATCAAATATTGACTTTTAAACTTGTTAGAATTATAGAAAAATACAAGTTTATGCCTTTTACATTGCATTTCCATGTATGTTTACACATGTTACAGTGAATTGCTGTACCCATTACCCATTTTCCTAAATATAGTTGGTACTAATAGTTTGCAATAGTACAATAGTTTAAGTGCGTGACATATATTCTAACTAGTTAAAATTCCAAAACGACATATTTATAGTTTAATTTTCACTTCTCACATAATATTTAATGATCTACAGTAAACACTGTAAAATCTTAACTGATTATCATAATTATTGACTAAACAGAATTAAAGAGAACTACAGCTAGTCTAAAGTAGGTAACAAACATGTAAATGACAAATAAAAATAGATATCTATGTATCTAATTATAGCTGTTACTTATCAAAATGAACTTTTAGAATGTTGGACTGGAATTGGAACTAGTCAATAAATAAACGAATAAATACAATTACAATATCTATGGCTGTTAAAAACCACAGGGGTGCTTGTCATGGCAGATCATTACACATTACAAAAGCGTGAAACAACAACTAAGCATTCAGCAAAAATAATCTATTTAAGTGCGCTAGTATGATGAGCATGTACATCACAGACTAATTTATCTGTGAGAGCGTCTAAGCTATATAAAGAATCCTTATTGGATACTATGTGTTTTATTATCAGTAAACATGCATGAATAAGTCCTAGCATATATAAATACATCGAAATATGTGACTATTCCTGTGATTTAATGGCTTTATAAGCAGGTTTTTTAGAGAGAGAAAAAAGGACTGGAGCTACATCTGTGAGTGAATGCTAATGCTGCACCAAATCTACATGCTAATGCTATCCTTCTGAGCAACATGCTACTATTAGCACCTACTTTACTAGCACAAAACTAAGCATGCAAAAGTGCAATAATCCGTGATTAATACCTGAGCAGAAAAGATGTGCTGGGTTCTGTAGCGTTTCCAACTAATCTGAACTGTATACGCAGTAAATTTCTGATTTAGTAGCACAAGTTCTTACCCAGAAACAAAAACACCATAAGCCTGGGACACGCTCCCTCAGAACACACCATGAAGGGGTGGAGACCGTGAGCTGCAACGATTGGCTGGTTTTACAGAAGGCGGGCATTTGTCGAGATCTCAACGAATCATTGCTGCCAAACGGCCGTGAAGCCCCACAGAAGAAACTGGTAACGATAGATTTTCAACTTTAACTATGTTGTTGGTTAACGTGCTATCCTATAAGATGTTAGTCTACATTGAAAAGACTGCACTTTTATATATTTATTGTTAACTTGCATGTTTAAATGCAAAACAACGATTTTTATTTTTTTATATAACGTTTTCACAATGAGTAGTTGGATTTTTTAAATGCTCTCAGTTTTGTGGGAAATGCAACTCTTAAAGTAAATAAACGGTTAAAAGTTTTTTTAATATTCTGCGTGGTATTGCTGCTGAATGTGTTATAACAACGGTAAAAAAAAAAAAAGTGTTACTAGGAAGACATTTAATAAAGTTTTTTGTAAAAAAAAAAAAAAATATTAACAAACAAAAT
>VURO01018374.1:0-27132 GCA_015108175.1 Pelvicachromis taeniatus
CATTTTGGCTTTTCAATCTTTTTTTTTTTTTTTTTCCTCCAGCAGAAAACACATGTGTCTGCTGTTAGAGCCCATCAATGTAAATATACTTATAAAATCTGTAGTAACTTTTCTATCCAAGTTTCAAAGAAAGTTCTGCTGCAACAGGCTGCTATGTTATAGTTGTTGTGGGACTCATTCGAAACCAAAAATCTGAATAAGTTTTGTCTCTGATTGTGTGTAGTTGAAATAGGCCCATACTTTAATAGTGTATTGTATGACCACAGACTTTTAGTCATGTGCGCTAATATCCAAGCATGAAATGTGCTTTATGTCTAAGGGTGGTATGTCATGTAAACCGCCTGTGGTGAGTGCTGCTGAAACTCTGTAGCTGTCAGCCAGCTGAACACTTGCTGTCGTATCAAATCAGAGCTTGCTCTGACAACCCTCTCTGTGTATTGTTACCATCATCTTCTCACAAGCTGGATAGGGAGTCACACCTGGAAGTGAAGTGAGAGTTATCCGTGAGATAGACGGCGTGTGACCAATTCCTGCCAGGGGGAGGGGGGCCAAAAACAAAGAAAAAAAACGTTGTTCTCATTTTAAAAAAAATGCCTCAGATTGCTTCACCATTATGTCCAACAGTAAAACATTGTTCCTGTAATGATATAACAGTGTGTCATACATTCACGCTGGCTATTAGATTTTCACTAGCACTTGTCGCACTTTCTCTAATGAGCCCCTGGTATGCACTGACATCGGCAGAAATGGAAGTTAGCCAATCAAATTTGACAGCTCCTTCATTGTGTCATGACAGTGTGTGTAATTAGGCAGGTTTCACGTCAGTGTAGACAGTCACACTCTCTGTTCGCATGTCCTGCCCAGTTGCTCTTCTCTTAGATTACCATCACGCTCGTGCCTCATATCGAGGCGGTTTTTAAGGGATTGGCGTTTCTGTGGCCAGACAAATGTCTTTTTCTTTTTTGTGTGTGTGCATCTTGACCTCGCCATGTGACAGTCTCATGAATTATGCAAGTGTCATTGTCTTTGCCCACTTCACACAGCATCCAGGCTGCGCACCTTTTAAATTTTGCTGTTTAATTTTGCCCGCTTTTATATTATTAAATCAAATCCATCAGTGCTGTTTTAGTATTTTGACAGCCGGCTCCAAATTTGCTTTATATTCCCCCCCAAAAAAAGAAAAAAGGAAAAGAGTTTGAAAATTTGGATGAGATGTTTTAAAGACTCTTTTTTTTCCTTTTTGCAAGGCATCAAAATTCTGTTACAGCCCTCAACTGAGAAAGCTGAGTGAGGGGTTTGTTTGTGACACAAACGGTAATAAAAGTAAATATTCTCTCAGGCGCGACCTTTTATTGCATTATGTAAGTTGGCCAATAGCTCTGGGAAACTTTTTAGATCAATTTCGCAGCACAGATTAGAAAGCTATGAATCCCATTTATGGAAGAGCTCCCTCATGAAATGCTCTTTGAAACTTTTATATTTTCGGATGAAGAGAGAATGAACCCGGCTAAGCAAAGATCTGCCGACGGCACTTTCATGTGGGGGGAAGAAAGAAAGCAAGAGAAAGTGAAAGGAGATGGAGCGAGCGAGGCAGAGGGAAAAGATAAAAGCACTCCCAAAGCCATCTGGAAGTAGCCAGGACACACAAGGATTGCTTTTATGCTACTAATTCCACTGGGAGGTGCGACATAAAAGCAAAGCATGGATATTGTGTTATAACTGTTGAAAACAAGCGAGTGGTCACAGAATACTAATACGACCGGTCAGAAGGAAAAGCAGTTCAATCCGGGAGTAAACAGGCTTTTGGTTGGATGCCCCCCACCGCCATGCCCCCGAGGATTTCAGGGGGGCTTAGGTGCTACAGAGTGTATTGATTTGAAACTATTAGTCCAGTGTCTTATAGACTGATTCGGAAACAATTTGCACAGACTTTCAGGCACCGCCACATCTATAACAGCCTATAACTTTATGTCTGCGTTATATAAGTTGTGCTTAACTGGAGAAAGAATTCTCATTTAAATATATAAGTCTTCAGGTTTCCAACATATCGAACAGACAAAGATGCCAGTCGATCAAGAGCTCACAACATTAATGTCTGTCATCTTTCTCTTCTTAGCTCAAACAGAATAGTCAAGCGTCTGCTGCCTGACGCCAAATCAGGCAGGACTGGAACTTTGGTTCTCCAAGAGTTTATTATTCTTAAAGGCTGCCATGATCTTTGTGAGCATGCCACAGACGGCAAAATAAATACAACACAACAGAAACAACATTATCCTGACAGCACTCTTTGTCCAGTTATGCCTCTGGCAGTCTGTGTGATATGACATTGCGCTGCTGCTTCTGATTACCTTGTAATGTCTGCATCCATTGGCCAAAAACTTCTTTGGCTTACTCGATGGTTTAGAAAAGCTATTGCGTGGAAATGTTCCCAGCCAACATATTATCACCAGCAACCTGTTTTACAGTTGTTGTACACAGAAAAGCATACTGATGAACAAGGGAGCCACACTGGAAAGTTCACTTCAGGTAATATTAGGGGAGCAGACAAAACTACTTGGTTAATATTACATAACAGTTTATTCATGTGAACTCCCACAAAGGTCCCAGCACCTCTCATGCTCTCTATTGTAGACTACTAGTCTACAGGGCTACCCTCCAAATTGAAAAATTACCTTAAATGAGTACCCATTGACTAAAACGTGCCGAGGTTCCGCACAAGCCTCAGCATGTGCCGAGCTGGAAATGAGACCGCGCTCTCCCAACGATAATTCCTCAGAAACGTTACTACAAATGCGCGTTAAATAAATAAAGAAATATCTGTGGGTTAAACTGAAAGACAAAAGAGTACAAAGACATAATGAGCGCACCCAGCATGAGAGCAGCACATCATCGCCAACACAGATGTTTCTGTCAAACTGTCACCTACTTTCAGACTTAAACCAAACCTTAGAAGAAAGAAATCTACTGTATGTAAACTGAGGATGTTTCCATTCGTTTGGTTGAAGTGAGTACATCGGCTCCTGAAAGATCAAAAAGCACATCTGGATGAAGAAGAAACAAAAAGAAAACCTTCTACATTCTGTCACAGAGTTAAACGCAGCTCATTAACGTTTTATCTTCTTGATGTCAGATGCTCGAGAAGGTGACAAAATCTTAACCGGTTGTTAAATTTTGCAGAAAGCATTTATTGTTCAAAAACTTTACAACTAATGGAAATGTCACCAAAATAATCTTACTGACTTTGCATGGTTGCAGAAAAAAATTTTTTTTTAAAATGTGTTGATTTTAAGAAAAAAAATCATTTGTTTTAGTCATTAGATCAGACGTGCGATTGCCCTTTGCATTTTTGCATAATTCAGATGGTTTAGCATTTGGCCTCTTTAGATTCAGATGACACATCCCAGTGCACAAAGTCGTTGTGCACGCTATAAATAAATAAAATAAAAATTAAATGCTTGCCCAGAAAAGAATTTCTTTCATAGCGCTTTAAGGAATAGCAGGGAAAGAGGGGAAAAGCCCTACTCGGAGAGCAGCTAGAGAGGACAGACGAACCCTTTGAACCATACAGTCACCATTTGGCCTATTTCTGCCTCAGCTGATTGTTTCCCCCCACCACCACCACCACCACCTCCACCCACACATATATACACACACACACTTCCCTACTTTTGGCTGCCTGCCAAGAGCTGTCATTGCCTCTACAGTATCAGTTCTGCTGTATCTATATCCAGAGCTGTGCGGTCGCCCGCGCGCAAAGCGGCGGGTCTGCAGAAGGAAAAGCGCTGGCAACTCCTCACATGAAAACTTCACTTGAGTAAAAAGTGGAAAAAGATTAACTACTTTTTTTGTGCAAGAGTTTATTTGAAATGTATTCATGCATTTATTTATATAGCATTCAATCATACCATAGTGCCTTCTCGCACTTTGCATAATAAGTGTATGATCCTAGGTAGATTACCTTTACTACATTAAATTTAGAGTAAAACTAGAATTGCTTTCAGTCAGACGCTACAATTAACGGAACGTTTCTCCCTCTCCTTTTTCATCTATGAAAAAACATATACGTAATTAAAGTTGCTTGTCTTTTAACTTTATTGTCTCACAAAATGAAAGCAGCTGAGGAAAGCAGTAAGAGAACTAATCTCAGGCTTGCGTAAATGATAACTAATTGGATCTCAGTGTCATCTGTGTTGGTCGTCTGGACAGGATCTTAACATGAGGATTTTCTTAATCATTTCTTGAGTTCACACAGCAAATAATATCCTCATTCTGACACCCCGTTCAGGGGAAAAACAGATGACCTAATGGAAAAGCACCACTAACCCCTGTATGGTGTCATTTGGCAGATAATACAGGCTTGATGACTTCAAGTTCTGTGGTATTTTGAGGTAAGTTTATTCGCCTAAATAGCTCTTGTTGTGAGATTTCCCTAATTGATCCAATTTGTCCGTTTGAAGTCAGTACTTATTAAGTTTTATGTGGAAGATTTAACAGGGTGGAAGAGAGGATTTTGGAATCAAACAAAATAAACAAGTATGTAAATCAATGCACCTGAGTGCAGTAAAAAAAAACAAAAAAAACTGCATGCTTCAAGTATTTCCTGTTGTTTAGCCATTCTTATCATCTGTATTTCTTTCTCCAGTTGTTCCTTTGGCTCAGCTTGGTTTCTTAGCAATAACACATGTGTAGCAATTAACTAATCTTCACACTGTGGTATGGAAGCAGGTAGAAGACTGGAGACGCGTAAATAAAATGTTGATATATTTGAAATTACCTTTTCAAAATGCTTTTTTTTTTCCCTGTGCACATTTTTTTTAATTTTTTTTTTTTACATTTTGCACTGAGCTTATACGCTTCCTGTAAAATTTCAGAACAGAAATCAAAGTTCCCCTTCTTTGTTACAGTTTTACTACCCAGTGAACACCGTATTCCCTGATTTCCACTCATGCCTCATGACTCCAACCATAATAAACTCAGTGTTACTTTTGACAATGTCTGACTTGAAAGCAGGAAATAATGAGCCCTAAGCACTAAGTCTTTACAGGTTACTGACAGGGAGGGGAGAGTGTGCATATTGTAGAACATGAATAGAGAAAAAGATGGAATATAAAAAAATAGCTCTGTTTTCTCTTGCCTCCCTTGTAAAGAGTGACTTTGCCTCTAAACAGAAAAATTAATAGGGAAGAGGCTGAAATGGGATTCACCAGTTGGGAGAACCTTTAAATCCATCACGGTGTAGCCAAGCTAACCTGTTTAATGCACCCTTTAAATAACACAGTTAGTCTACCTCAGTTTGATTTGCAGCACGTTTCACAATACGAAGAAAGCATAATGTCACATGTACAGATATCTGATGTAAAAACACGAGGACTTACATGTAAGCTTTAAATTTCCAGTTTATCAAATACCACTGAGCAGCCCTTACCTTTAAATCTAACCTCTCTTCTTCCTCTCCTGTGTTGTCTTTCTTATCTTTCTCCATCTCTGAGTGAAGTTAGCTCTCTTTCTGTTCTGTCCCTGTGAAATGCAGCAGCTGAACCTTTAGCTAGCAACACACTAGCTAAAGTGTGTTGCTAGCTAAATGCACACAAACAGTTTGCACAAAATGCACACAAACAGTTTGTGTGTTTCCTGATATTTCTTGAGCTGATAGAAACGTTGCATTGGAAATTAACTGCCGCTTAAAAAATTACTCTCCCTTTATGCTTCTCGTTCCTCTTTTGTAGCGCTAGCTCGTTGCCCAAGTACTGCTACAGCAACTTATCGACGCCTGCAGTCGTTTATTTATGTTGATAAATAAAAACACCGGCCCAATTTAACCCCTGACTTTGGCACACGGGTTTGCCTCTTTCATCTCTTTCTACCAGGTGATTAATCCATGAACAGGACTGCCTTTCATGTGTTACTGTTTAGACTCAAATTTGATGTTTGAAGGCCTCGCAGTGACGTGTAATGATGATTCCCCGCAAAATCCGTTACACCAAAAGCAAGGAGCTCGTTTTAAAAATGTAAGGAGTAGAAAGTACAGATATTTGTTTTAAAATATAGAGAGGAAAAGTAAAAAAAGTACTCAAGTAAAGTACAGATACAGTAGAATTTTAGGGTAGTGCCACCTGCATGTAATATATATATCAGCCCTGTAATGCTTTGTCTCCCATTCCACTGGTAAAATTCCAGGAAAGCCCTGTCTTTTTTTTTCCTTCTTTAACTTTTTACCTGTTACCAAAAAATAAGGAAATAAAAAAGCAGGACATCCAGTGTCAATTCTATTTCAAGATTTTTTGTTTAGCAATTACCTTAAACCTCAGTCTACCAATCGCACCCCCCAGGCAGCAAATTACAGCTAAAATGAGTTTTCCTGCTACAGTCCAGCAGCCATCTTATCCCTTCCTCTCTTAAACTATAAATGCATTTACAGGACTGTAAAAAGGATGTCAATTGCTGGATTCCCAGCAGCTGGCTGAGCAACAGTTGTGTGGTGGTCGCAGGGGTAAGGGTTCAACTGCTGGTCAAAGTTGCAGGTTTGTTGCTCTGTACTTTTTTTTTCTTCTTCCCACCACACAGGGACTAAAGCTAGTATGGTATGTAAATTAGCTAGCTGGCAGTGGCATGTTGTTAGCTAGGTGATGTCAGTCTATCAGCTTGTCCAACATTTTCTTCAAGACCAAGGTACCTCAAAACTGCAGGCCCAGTAAACCAAGGCTCTTCTCACAGGTTATTTCTCTGAAGTCAAGGTGGAAGTAACATGAGAGAGCATGCCTGGGTGTTAACCTTTTAAAGTCAGACTGGTCTTTTCCTAGCCCGAACGACAGAGATGTTCAATAGGGAAATACTAAATCACCGGTTTTGCAAGCAAATGGACAAAGATTGTGTTGGAAAATTACGAAAAAAATCTCTATTTTGTAGTACAGTTCAGACTTGTTGCTGCCAGCTGATTTTAGTGAAGATTCACTTGGGTTTATGACAAGGTCTTCTCGACTGTGGTGACCTGAGAGGATTTTATCTAGAATTCTCTTCAGCACAAACAACTTTTGACCCATTATTGACAAATGTTAATATAGAAAATTTTAGCTATATTGTTTAGCCTATTACATTGAACATCACCACGTTGATATTAACATTGTTGCAGTCTGGTCATTTATATACAGAATGTGTCAAATTTTGCATTTCTATAAATGTGTTTACTGCTTACACTGTGGCCACACTGGAAAGATCCAGACTCCTGGGTGGCTATTTGACAAGCTCTGCCTGCCAGCTTCTGTTTTATGTTGGACCGACTTGGAAAACTAGTCATGAGTGAAGGAGCTAGTTTGAAGTTTTTAGGCAGTGGAAATTTAACAGTAACAGTCCCTACCCTCAGATGCAGAATAAATAACAAGTCTTAGAATTGAGCTCTTTAAAAGGGCAAGAAAAAAAGAAAAAGGTTGCTTGAAAACTTTTGCAGCCACCTTTTACATTACATTTACCACATAATGCTTGTGAATTATTGTGGCTACATGCTTACTTAACAATACCATTTTTTAAAAACTACTGTTAGTCTAATCTAGAATGCATGGTAACTCATTCTCAGTGGATGGACTCCTTCTGTAGCCCTGGAGTTTTTTGGTAAATCTTCTATTTGCTCTTCTGTGAGTCATTTTGAGTTACACATTAACTTAATCCACCATTGTACTTACAAGTTGCTATAGGCTGACCTTGAACTGAATGCCATATTGATTATTTTTAGAAGTCTGACCTCAAATTTCGTCCTGGTATGAGGTGTGGTTACTGATAAGACTGATAATTGCTACTTGATGGTTAGTAATCAGTAGTAAAATCCAAACGTGTGCTTTTAATGTTGCATTGGTATAATTTTCTGCAATAAACACTTTAATATCTGATATACTTTGTTTAGGCTGAATGCCGTGTAGTAGTAGTAGCAGTCTTGAACTCTTTAACAGCTAAACAATATAGACTTAAAAACCTACGAGTATTTTTTTTCACAACAATTTTGTATATGTATGTTAATGCAGATTTGGCTTAGGTTATTTATCCAAGCTGCATCTTTGTGAGCATTTTCAACATATTTATTTAGGCTGAAAAATGCATATTTAATCCTAATAGTATCATGTTTTTTTTAATCAACATACATTCTTAGGCTACAGTAGAAGTTTGTTTACGTAGCCACATATTTAATGATCACTTTGTTCGTTTGAAAAGACTTTTGCTTAGAAAACATATATATGTAAATGAGCCGTAGGCTAATTTTTATGTGTTTTTCTTTGTCAGGTTCTTCGATTCATACATGTGTAAAGTTTATCAGGATGTATATGGCCAGATCTTTTGTTCCTGGCCAAACAGGGTATATTAATACCGGATCCTGATACTTGTAGGAAAAACTCTACTTTGGCATTTTTGAGCAGCCTAATTCACTTCCTGCCACTTCACACCAAAATAGCCTCCAGTGGTTCCTCTGTGCATCCAGCTCTTGCTTCCTGCCCTGCACTTTTTTTTTTATCCTCTTCTACGTATCCCGACACATCATCCACCCAAGACCCTGAAGATGGCCTTATTTCTAAGGATTTCAGGAAACACGGGTGCATGTCAAAACCTCATTTTCTTTACTCATTTTGAAAATGTACAGTGGTTGAAAGCAAAATCGAAAACTTTCGACTTCTTTCACCTTTAGGATCAACCTGAATCTTATTTTCTTTAGTTTCCTGATAACTTTTTACTTTTACTCCTTACATTTTGACACAAACATCTCTACTTTCTACTCCTTACATGTTCAAAACAGCCTGGTTACTTCAGGTTTAACACATTTGAGGGGAATAATTGATTATATTGCATCACTGTTCACTTTCTGGACATCAAACCGTAAGTGGTGGGAACAATAACGCATACGAGACAGTCCTATTGGTATTTCCATCACCAGTGCTTATTGCACACAATGAGTTATAGCGCTATACTGAGGGGTTAGAGTGGGCTGGAGCATCTGGAATGGTATTTTTGGTGCACATGTTAATAAGTTGTGGTTGTGGTACTTCAGTAACTCGTTCGGAAAACAGAAGAGGGGCGAGCACAAAGAGTAGCATTTTTTTTATTTTTTTTAAGTGGCAGGTCATTTCAAATGCAACATTATAAACACCTCAACAAATATCAACAGACACAAAAACTGTTTCTGTGCAGTTTGTGTCAAAACCGCTTGGTGCAGTTGCTTTATTAAAAGAATGAGCCGACTTCACTCAAATATGGAGAAAGATGTGAGATAGGAGAGGAAAGTAAAGCCAAAGAGAGGTTTAAAGTTAAAGACTCATTGACATTTGATCAAGTGGAAATTTAAATCTTACACAAAATATAAGAATTCATTTCAGAGTTGTTGTTGTTGTTGATTTGGGGGGTTATTTTCAAAACAGATTTAATTGCTGTATTATTACTATACATAATTACAATACTAACTGTGCATTGTTCAAAGTTTGTATGGAAATTTCAGGCTACACCGGTGAATTAGCAGTGCTGTGGTGAAGTTTACATTATTGCTGTTTGTTAGAGTGGTGCAGTGCAGCTGTGGTGTTGATGGTGAGTGTTGGGTTACATCAGGGTAATCAGACAGCAGTTGATTTAATTCACTTGGTGAATTCTTAACAATAAGCTAGCTTTTTACTGTCTAGGGGATGAATTACGTCGTGATGGGCCATGAAATATCTCCTAATATATTGTTATTGTCATTCAAATTAGAATTTAAGTTGAAATAAAATTTGTATTCCCTTGTACAGTAATTTTATTTCATTTTTATATTAATGAGGCAGTTGGCGTATCAGTTGGCTCTCCACAAAACAGGTGGTAAAAGAGCAACTTTTTACTTTTATATTTGGAGTACATTACAGAGTCTGTACTTTTTCCACCAGTAAAGAAGTTGCATCACTACTTCAACGTTAACCAGATCATTATTTTAACACAGGTATCTGCACTTCTGCTTAAGTGAACAATGTGTGTACTTTTGCCACCTCTGGGTATTTGCCAAGTTGCGCTAAACAGGAATCAAGCAAACATAATGGGCTTTAAAATTTGAATAAGGTAATGTGTTTTCCGGTAACATACACAGAAACAAACTTCAAAATCAGGGTGATGTCTCTGCAAAAACGACAAATAATAAGATATCAGTTGTCAGGATGTTAAAGCTAGCTCTTTGACACATTGACCAAAAATCTGATAGTTCAAAATGAAAAACAAACACTTTTAAATGATACTTTTATTGACCTCCTCTTGTTTCAGTGCACACCTCAAGCCAGGTTTCTCTGCTGTCAAGACAATTGAAAGTAGAGGGAAGTGGTGAGAAAGAAGTACGAGGAAGGAAGCAAATACGGGAAAGGCGAAAGAGAGGGAGGGATGACTTGGTGAACTAACATGCCCACAATCTCCTAAGAAGCAAAAGCTCTGGAAAAGACATCATCATTCAGAGAAAGTAACACAAAGGCAAGGGAGAAATAAACAGTACATGAGAACAGGGAACAGTTAGGGCAGGAAACTGTCTATGACCTACTGGACAAACAAATTGGTTTGCAGGCAGAATGGATTAAGAGGTTGAGCTTGGCAAAAAAAAAAAACAAGGGTGACTGATGTTGCAATGTGAGCTCATCCATTTTGAAGGGGGGCTGAATTTAGAGGCTTCACGTGTATTGTGTATTTTCCCAGTCTGTGCATGTGTGTGCGCGCGCGCGCTTGTGTACGTGTCTGCATGCGAACGCTCTGCAAGTCAATATTTGTCTGCTTTGCCACGTCCCTAGACATCCCATTCGGCGCAACAGACCGTAAAGCTGTCAAATGCGACCTGAATATTCTCTGTCTTCATCTGCTTCCTTTTTCTCTCCCTCTCTCTTCCTCGTGCTCTCTCGCTTCCCTTTGATTTCTTTTTCCTTTCCGTCGATAACAATATCATCGAGAGCAAACATGTTCCTGCGCTTTTGATGGCTTGTCTACCCCTCCCCCCCCCCACCTCCCATAGAATATCTCGTCTTATCTATATTGCCATGTTTGCTCACACCATAAAGTCATTTCTGCCTGTGTAAGTCTGTTTGATACTTGTGAGAACCAGTGCATGTTTTATGGGTACTGCAATATCATCTACTAGGACATTAAGTTTTTCCGTGTACAGCTACTTTGTTTTTGCTAGGTACACTTTGTAATTACACCATATCAGTTCCTTTTACTACTATAGCTATTTGTCTCCTCATGTCCTGTTGCAGATTCCACACTTCTTATTTGTCCCATTAGCAAACAAGAGGGCTTCAAGACTTCAGGGTAATTTAGGCCATACAGCCCATGAATCTGCAAGTTTATCTCGCTAATTTCTGTCCTAACTTTAGTACTTTGCCACTCTGCTCCAGTTGGGTTATCTTTCCTTTATGGGAGCTGTCACTTCCTCAGATTGACCATAGGTGAAATAAAAGTTTTGCTCTTCTACTCGCGGCTCTCTTTGGTCCATCAGTCCATCTCACGCTCTACATTAGATATTCGTAAATTCCAGCACTTAAGGCACCTCAACCCAGAAGGAGCAATCCATTATTTTCCAAAACAACAAAAAACAAATCGTGAAGGTGGAGAGGTTGGAGAACTTCCTCCATGCTGCTTCACATATGGCTGCAAACTGCCCCAGTGTGTGCTGTTGATCAGGTTTGCTGACGCATACAGAATCACATCATCTGCAAAACTCAGGGTTTCACTTCTGACTGTACTGTAAATGATGACAGATCTACACTTTTGTGTTTAATTGTAAAATTAAACCCCCTTTTTCACCTTGAAGGCCTTCGGGTAGATATTTAATATTTACGTAGCATAATGCCTGCATGTGATAAAAGATTGTTAAAAGGACTTAGAGTCTACTCTCTATTACCATCTCAAACATAAACCCCTTTTAGCTGTATTCGTGCTGTGTGACCTGTGTACTGTTGTGCTTGTAGTTGTGGTGCGTTATTGCCATCTCATCCTGTTTCTGTGTGCCTGCGTGTGAGTGTGTTTTATTATTTTGAGAGGCAGCCTGGCGCAAGCCCAGACTTTTTCAAGCCTTGATAAAAACGTGCTGGGGGCATGGCGATATACACCTACTCCACTACAGGGTACAGGCAGTACTGTGGCCTGTCCTCTCCAATTGGCAGCCTCTGTGCTGCTGTACTGCTGATAAGAGGTTGGTGTAAATAAAACTGTACAGCAGAGCTCGTTATAACGCTGAAGGTAGAGGGTGCAAGGGAGGGAGTGGGGGATGAGAGAGCTTGTGGTGTCTGTACTCATTGTTCTGACAGCATACTGTGTCTGTGTGTGTTCCCATGAATGCGCGTATACTTGTTGTGCTATTTGTGTGTGTGAGAACCAGATTGAGTTTTAGATGCTGCAAATAAGTCTCCGTTTTGTCATCTTGGCCTACGCTTCGGGTTTATTTTTAAAGGTCAAGATTAACACTGTAAATCTAAAAATACACAGCAGAAATATTTTTTTGTGTGTGTGGTTGTGATAATAAATGTAAGTCCTCAGAAGTGTAGTGAGACCAGTAAGTGTGTATGAATGTGTTTATGTGTGTGTGTGCGCGCGCGGGGGGGGGATTGGGGCTGTCTGTGTGTGTTTATGGATTTTTGCTGTTTTTTGGTACTGAGAGTACTTTCTTACGTAAGCCATTTATGTAGGCTCAGTGAACAGCCAGGCTATGTTTTTGTTGGTGACTGTGCTTGTCTGCCTCCCTCCCTCTGTCACACACACAAACACACACACATTCTGCCTTCCTAATCTGCCTCTCTGCTCTCTCGCCTGCCCTGTTTACACTGCTAAAAAAAAAAAAACCCCACTGAGTGTGATATTGGCCGGCCATCGACATATACACTGTAATTAGCCTTTTTAATTTCCCATTTAGCCTCTCTGACTCTTGAGAAAAAGATCCTTCAGACGCTTCCAGCAGAAATATGTGCGCATACAGAAAAGTATGTCATGCAAACAAATGTTGCACACAGGGATTAAAGTGGGTGAAAAATCATGTGTAAGATTATGTCATGTCAAGTTAACTTTCCTACGGCTATTTTTGTGTAGGAAAAAAAAAAAAAAAGTCATCCATCCTAGAAGAATTTCTGGGCTCTGCAACGTCTCAGTGGGCTTTTAATGTTTGACCGTACTTCTGTTATGTCAAACATTAGTACAGTTTTTCAGGTCACTGTGGTCCCTCCTATGTTTGTTCTTATGGGGAATTTTTACTTGGGACACGTTTTTAGGCCAGATGGCAATACCTGCTTAACAGGGCATATTAAATAGATCTCCAGATTAAGTTTCTGTCCGTTTGAATCCAGAAGATCATTTTCAGATTAAAGCTTTGAGAAAACCTGAACATGTTCCTTGATCACTTTCAATAAACTATATTAGTTGTGGTAAGCTGAAAAAAAAAAAAATGCTCGAATTACAAGATTGTTTCACAAAGTCTGACAAACAAACCATTGTCTAAGCATAACTGTTGCACTTTATCATGGTTTTACTGACTTTACAGAAATACGGTGTAATGTCAGGGAACTCCAAAACTGTTACATGCTTAGCTAACACAAAGCTTGGTTTATTGCCTCCGTTGTCACCTTTGTACACGGTAGTGCACGCCAAAACTGAAGTCACAGCTGCGGGCACACAGTGCACTTTGGTAGTGCTTTAGCCGGTTTGCCAATCACCTAGTTTTTGTAACATGGCATGCACAGTGAGGCTGGCGCTTTTGCAAATTGGACGAGGTGGATTCTGTGTGCAGATCGCTCTCTACAGGCGTCTATGCAATCCATCAGTGCAGGAGTACAGGGATTCCCAGTTGGCTCAAAACTCTTAAAGGGAGGTTGTTGCAAACGGTTGTACAGACTGCAGCCTTTTTTACTCTACCTCGTGTGCGTCATCTCTTCTATTGTTTTCCAGGGATGTAGCAGTGTCTTTTCGTGCCCAGTGACACCTCTAATTTGAGAGGAGACGTTAACAAGTGTTGATATAATTTGCGCACGCAGTGACCAATATGTGTACAATTACCCTGTTTTTTGCAAGTCTGCACTATTAATGCAACTGCTAATACTACTGTCTTTACTGCAGTTAAATCAAAAAAGACATCTGGTAAATTATTCATAGCTGAACAGTTTGTTTATTGTGGCCTTTTTTTTTGCTGTTGTCTGTTTCTACATATAATGGATTGTACAGAACTCGCTGTTCACAGCTCCATTGTTAAACTGTTAAGTATGTGTTTGTGTGTGTCTGTCTGTATGCTAAATAGTGTCATGCCAACTCATGCAAGTGGTCATGTAAGGCCTTATGACAAGATATTCTCATGACTGTGTTGCAGGAAACAGATGGGCTTCGCATGACTTTGCCGATTTTTAAACAGTTGCTCGTTTAATCGCGTTTCTGTATTTAGGTAGGAAAGAAAAAATAGGTAAACTGTTAAATGTGTTGCAACGGGCAGAATGATGGCTTCATCACGTTACAAAATGGCCAGTGGTTGTTACAGAAGAAAAATATTTGTTTCTTTATCTGCCATACAGGCTGAAATGTTCAACTTTGGGTATCAACATTGTGGCCTAGTTTTTTGGTTTTCTCTTTTTTTCGTACATTGCTATGAGCGCAGACAGACTCTGTAACTCTTATGTTTAATTCTGTGATTGTCTTTGATGAAAGATTCTGTTTAGACTGTGATCCCCAAAGGGGGGGGGCCCATCTGTTGCAATCTTAGCATATATGCTCTACCTGTGAAAGTGGGTTGGGACAACAAGTAAGTGTCAAGTGTGGGAATGTAGTTGTTTTTTGTTATTTTGTTTTTTCAAATCCTCTTCTGCTGCAGGCAAAACAGAACCATCAGCCCAAACAAACAAGGCCTTTCTGTGTCTCTGACAAATTCTTTTGAATGAGAAGGGCTTCTGAATGGTGGCATTATGAGCTCACATTGCTGAACTAGATGATGCGAGCGCGGTGATGTGCGTTGTGTGTGTGCCGCTGTACCCAAATACGTTAATCACTCCCATAAATACCCAGATGGGCAGTGGGGTTACTTTCCTCCTCCTCAGCATCATGAGAGAACGATGGTTTTCATATTAGACTCAGATTTCATGCTCACATGGAATGAGTGTAATAGCAAATAAAACATTACACCATCACCACATTATTTAGGGAAATTGGAGAATGAGCACTTAGTATGTCAGGGGAAATTACAGGCAAGGGAATGCACCATCGCTTTCTTGGGAAGGCTGTGGGCTTATCCACGGTCTTCATCACATCTACATATGATGAAGACCGTGTCACTGCTACGGAAACCCATAGCCACTAAGTTTGCTGTAAGTGAAACACCCCTAAGTACCTACAGTCAACTAGGCACAACGGTAACCACAATTTTCAAGTGTCGAACACAACAGAGAGACAAGGAGGCTTAAACGGTGAAGACAAATATGAATGAGAAGATTGTGGTATTGCTTTTGTAAGCATTATGGGAACATTATGCCGACTCAGGATGTTTATTTTGTGTGTTTTTGCCTGTGCTCACTTGAAATAAGGGTTTTTTTTTGACATACAATAATAGCTCTGCAGATTAACTCTTTGAGTTAACTTGATTTTCTTTTCATTTTTTTGTGTAATGTAATTTTACCCAGTGCTCTTGACAATCTAAACTGCCAATCTAATAAGATGTGGGCTCTAACTTAACCTCCTCAGCAAAGGACAAAGACGCCTTAAATACCCAGTAATGCACCAGCGAGCAAGAATACATTGAAACAAAATGGCACGGTTTTCAGGCTGTCAGTGTACATTCTTCTAACTAAAATATGCATTTACAGAAACAAAAACCAATTTAATGTGCCCAGCGTACCAAGAGGTTATTGGAAAACAACAAAGCACTACCTGAAGGGAAGTCTCCTCTATCTGTGGGGATAAGATGGATCAGCCGTATAGTGTGTGTGGAACCATTACTTTAGTATTTGCTGCTGGGCACTGTAGGATGCTTAGTTGTTGGGCAGGGAACTCTCTGTGGCTTGTTCTCTTTTACTGTATTTTATTATGAAATAACTGAGTCAAACTGCTCCGCAACAGCACTTGTGCAATATGGACAAAAGAGAAGTGAAAAAGGAAGTGGCTTCAGCGGCATGTGGCACCTGATCACCACTCTATCCCCATCTCCCAACACACATGCACACGCCAACTCATCATGGGTTGTGCAACTTTTATTATCAGCTAAGGCCTTAATATGTGGAAAAGAAACATGGAAGTCCCCGCTAAGATTTTCTGACTGATGACTTGTATTTACATCACGTTATTTTGTGTGTTCATTCATTTAGAGGTTTCCCGTTGAGCTTCTCTACAACGCCATCATTTTTGTTAGCTTTGTGAAAATTAAAATCTGCTCAGGATCATTTCAGTGTAAAACGAATTTTCATTTAGACTCTACAGTGAGGATTTGAATGGACCCCGCTGGTAAGGCGGTAGTTTATTATTTTAGGACACAAATCACAAGGGTAACAGTGTGTGTCTCCTCTGTCCCAGCTCCCCTCTCCCTATAACTAACAAGTTCACTCTCTTGTGATCAAAGGGGGCCTCAAGATTTATCACTTTAATTTGGCACCAAAAATGGCTAATGGAGGCTGTTACCAAGTGGAGGGCCCCCCGTTAGCACTCAGCTGGCTAACTAGAGTGACGGTCATCTGGCTGGGTGGCTGCCTGGCGGTGTGTACCCTGGATTCTTGTGCTTCCACTTTTCCACCACCCCCTTTGCCCTACATTGACCTCGCACAAGTCCATTCTCCTTGAAGCAAGGCACCATGCAGGCATTTCCTGACAATTTATGTCCTTGTGCCACAAGCAGGGGCATGCCCTGCACTAAAACCCTATCCCTGGCCCATTTAGCACACGCCTCTTGGCCTCCCAGAAGAGCGGTTATTGTGCTGCACCACTGTCTCTCCAGCGAAATCGTTACTTTGTGGTTACTATGCAAGTGTAAAGCTGACTACCTTGCAGACATCAGTGAACACCAAATTTCACATTTCTGATGAAATAACTTGTTTTACAGTAGGCCTACAGTTACACATGCTCATATCTGGAAGCTGCAGCACACAATCACACTTTGATCTGATGGGAACTGAGGAGCACCTGGTAATGAACGTAGAGAGTTTGTAAATTGAAACTGTATTGCTTACTTATCTTACTTCTTAAATGAGATTTAGCTACCTGGAAGAAAATCCAGGTTTAAAACCTAAGACCTTAAATGAAATGACGATCAGTAATGTAATGTATGCATGTGGTGGACAGGCTTCTATATGTAACGTAAAAACGTGAACGTGTATTTACTTTGAGCTCTGATTAGACTCTCAACAGCATATGATAAAATTGGAGTCACAGTTGCGGTTATAAAATTGTCTCAGTTGGTCGCTGTGAGGGCAATCGATGAGCTCAAATCAATAGAGGAAAAAGTCCAAGGAAGGTTAACAGAGCAACCGCAGCCTGTAAAAATAATAATTACGGTTTCTACGATGATGAATCTGAAGTTTAAGAAGCAAAAGAGGCGCTATCCGATTAATGCAAATCAGCCACATCAGTGGGGGTGTTTCAGGAGTGGGGGGTGTTCTCGCTACACCCTCCGCTACATGTCTTATTCTCCAAAGGTTAAGTGGATGCTTTTGCCGGCTAATTCGGCCATATGCTCATCTGTGCATTCGACACCAGCGCACCATACGCTCAGACAGCAAATTATGCCCCTTGAATATGCAGCCAATTAAAGAAGACATTGCTCTGCAGCTCACTCTCTTCAGTCACAAGTTGTTAAATGGAAATAGATCGTGTGACGCTGCAAATGAATGCAGGATATGCTAGCTTTTATAGGTCGCATTACAGTGGCTTATGATCTTGTCACGCTCAGTGTACCATCTTTTGCATAACTTGTTGCATAAGCATGTTCTGGCAGGCACACTCTGTCATGTACGGTCCGTTTTATTTCTCCTTTTTTTAGGGCTCATTACAGTACAGGCCGTTCCCTAATGTCACTGTGGTTGCAAAACCACATGAGCCATCTTTCCCTACTTTTTTTTTTCTTCTGTCATCTAAGAATTGGCTTCCTGTTTTCATTGTGTTCTCGTTCTCTCTCTCTGGAGGTGTCGTAACCCAGGAGGCTGTGCCAAGAACAAACCAAGGTCTAGTCAGTAGAGATTGCTCTGTGCGTGCACTGGAAACAGACACACACCCACACACACGTAGAGCCATTTTGTACACACAATATCCAGATGTTAAAGTGTGTGTGTGTGTGTGTGTGAGTGAAAAGTGTGTTGCATGTACGGTGCTCATTGCCAAGCAATAAAAATTCATTTGCCGGAGCCTGATCTGATTTGCCCTTCAACAACACACTGTATGTGTACATGCCAACCTCCTGCTTTTTTTTAAAGTTGTTGTACAAGGTTGTACACATTCGCAAAGTGTAGGTGAACATGATAATTTAGACTACAGCTCAAGGGCTACTTACTTGATCTACTTGAATTAACAGAAGTAAAGTGTAGAGCAACAAAAGTGCAAGAGCACACAACGACAACTGTATGATTTCGAGTCAATAGCCTACTTCAAGTTAATGGCAGGTGTGTCTACTAAGCTGATGCGACAACCACTGTCGATATGTAAGTTAGCTTATATGATAATTAATGTGTATGACAGTTTTATTTTTTTTATTTTATTGCATGTAAACTCAATGTGTTAAACTGAACATGGACTGTTAGCCATGTGTCTAATGTAATAACTGACCTCAAGAGAAAAACAAAAATAGTAGCTGATTTTTCTTTTAAAGGTTAAAATGATTATTGTCTGTGTCAGTGACCTCACACATGAAATGTCCATCATTTCCATCGGAAAGGCCCCAGGGTGGGACTTGTAACCGGGAACATGGAGATAAGCTTACTGCAGATGGGAGAAGTTTGCCTTTTGAACATATGGCTGTGAAAGGCTCTATTTAACAAGAGCCATTATGTTTTCCTAACCCTACTCGAACCGTTTGATCTAGCCACCACCTCACCTCTCTCCTCCAAATATGGGTTCTGTCAGTGTTTTTGCTGCTTTGGTACAGGCGCTAGTGTTGCAGTTTCGGAAATCGCTGGCAATCAGCTTAATTTGTCGCTTAGAAACGAGGACGTGTTGGTCACAGACGCTGGGCCCAGTTTCTTTTTCTTTTCTTTTTTTTTCTTTTCTTTTACTGTTTGAATTTTGGGGGGGGGGATTAGACTACATTAGTCAGAAAAGGATATGACACCTTCTGTTGCATATTCATTAAATTTGGACCAGAAGCTGACCGCTCTGAAAGTGGATAGATTGGCTCATCAAGTTATAGCACTCATTGTACTGCAGGCTTAATTATATTGTACAATCCACTCATTAATCAATCAGATGTTGAAAAAATGTGGATCTAAATTCTGAAAAAAACAAAAGACAGAGTGAAATAATGAAAGTTGGATCTTCATAGAGTTCTGTGAAAAAATGTCATCAGTCATTTTTCAACATTAGTACTTTGCCAATTCGTATAGATATTATTTGTAACCTGGAAACGACTTACTTACAACTTACTCTCCAACTCCACGATATTTTTAGATTCTCTCACAGAATGTGAGGTGAATGTAATTAAAATGATCTTAAACCAATATTCATGGTCCTCTCCACTTCCTGAGTAAACCTAAAACCTGGTTATTTGAGCCTTACCAATGCTTTTTCAGGCCAGTTCTAATTATTAATGTTTTACTAGTTGAAATAGCTTTTATTAGTATATTAACAAATATATGGTTAAAGATAATTGGGACATTTTGGAATTAATTACTGGAATAAAGTGCTCCCTGGTGGACAAAACAAAGCTTTTACATTACATGTCTTAATGTGTTTAAGCGTAAAGCAACAACAACAAAAAAACATATAATAGCAAATAAACAGGTCAGTGTTTTGAGTGAAATGTGTTTCTTTCATTTGTCTCATCTGAGCTTTAAGACACCCTGGTTTTCTTCTCACCAGTTCGTATACATATTTTTTTCAGTGTGTGTAATAAGCATCCACTTTGTGTCTCCTGTCCAGCTGGTGAGAAGGCCATAGTTTGTGACCAGTGTGGCGCCCAGTTCCAGACAGAAGAATCCCTGGAGGCTCACCGGCAGATCCACACCGGTATGAATGCACACACACACAGACATGTCATCATGACTGTGCACATAAACAGAAAGATTATGAGCTTCTCTGCTTGATTTTTGTCCCGAAAGCTCCAGCTGATTGTGTTCTCCATGGTAATTTATGCGATAGGTTTGTACGTACTGTATGTTAAGCAGAAGGAAGAAGGAAGCATAGTAATCAGATCCAATTTAAAAATTGAGAAAAACTGAGATCACATTGAATTTTCTGATCCTCGTGATTCACACTCCTGGTCTATTTATTGTGTGTTTTCACAAATCTGCATGCGTGTCGTGGTGAGGTGTGTTTAGAGGCTCATTCAACCTTCACAGGTAAAAACAGACTTTTTCCAGATGATCATTTTTTTTTAGCACAGTCTCAGAAATAAGCCCCGTCTATACTAAGACGCATGTAAAGGAACATCACATTTACTCATTTGTCGTGCGTGTGTAAACACGAAGCAGAGGGTTGTTGGAAAAAAATAAAATGAGGTCATAATAAGGTGCAATTGTTTCTGAGAAACTATATAGACTGTTTCAAACCAAAAAGCATTCGTGTGGATGAATCGTCTTCCAGCTATCTCTGGCTAACTGGGAGCCATGGATTGAGAGATGGGATAGTTTGCATCATCTTGGATTAGTCCTACTTGCCCTAAATCAAGACAGACCCAACAGTAATCAACAAACCGCGAAAACTTGGCAGGCCAAAGTTGTTTATCAGTGCTCAGCTATGAAGACGGCAAAACGGGGATGATGTAGGTGCCAAGATGTAAATGGGAAGAAGTAAATCCCCCTTCAGCAGATGTGTGATGGCCCAAAATGGTTTTACTGCTAGTGATGAACTCTTTAATCTGGAAGCTGGATAGTCTCAAATTACCTCCACTTTGTTTTGGGCATGATGCGCCTTGAGCATGCTCTGTGAGATTCAGCGTGCATCGTGCTTGGATGAATGTGAGGTCTTTGTTTGTTTGTTTATACCTTTTTCTTTTCTTTTTTTATTAATCGTGTTTTTTGTCCAGAAATTCAAAACATTTTAGAAAACCACTTCAGGTCCATTATAATTAGACCCCATCATTGAGTGCCTCACAGCTGCTAATTTGAGGGTTGTTGGAAAATATTGGCGCATAATATTACTCACAACAGATATGGAGGACTAATTTGCAACGAAGAGGTTAACTTTGACTCATGCCTGTCAGTATATGCTTCATCACTTAGAAAGCAGGACTTTAGATTGTTTCTATACTGATTATTTTACACTCAGACTTTATTAGACTTAAACACTGAATAAGTGTACATTTTGTGTTAAATATGGTGTGGCTGTGTGTTGTGGCATGATCTCCAAATTCCACATAAATGTCAACAGCAGGTTTTATGCCAAAGCAGGAATTAGTTTGTGATAATTGCGTTGGGAGATGACATTATATGCCAAGGGCATCATTGCAGGAAAACTCATGAAGTACAAAAATGAAAAAATGTCCATCCGCTGCAGTCTCTCTGATTGTGCACAGTGGATTTTGCTGTCTTTTCTACATGTAGACACTTTGGCCTAATCGGTGCTTTGAATGAAATGAGAAGGGATTACCAACAAACCAATCAACCTGACCATGTCAGCCCTTCGCAGATTTGTCAAACAAAAGAAAATGAGAGACAAGAATGCTGCTAGCACCCTGAAACCAGAAGCAGATCTCAAAAATAGCCACACTTTATCATTATCATCTTGTGTTTTGTCCTTCATCTGAAGCCATGACCCCCAAGCTCCCAGTAGAAGCTGCCTTCGAGTGGCTCTACTTTTTCTTTGCTCTGCCACACACACATGCCGGGACCTCCTCAACATTTGACAGGGGAAGGTGGGGCAGTGTAGTCAGGAATTGGTGGCGGTGGGGAGAACTACTCCTAAGGGGCATGCCCTCAGCCAATCAGCCCATTGGAAGTAAAGAAGGGTTAAACGAGGCTAATGATTCAACAGCCATAACAGCGGAAAGGAGCACTCTAAATATAGGCATTCCAGTCTGGAACGAATGGAAGGGGTTGCGGGGGGGCAGCCGCAGCTCGAGCCAGACGTGTCTTCCAGCCAGACAACTGGAGCAGCAGCACCAGTAATAGTATAGTAATCATCCATGTGCTGGACCTCTGCGCGGAATAAGAGTGCGGAAAATCGGCTCTGGTGAAATGACGAGCCGGTATAACTGCACCCTCTGATTTTCAGTTTCACTTTCCCTTTCCTTATAGTCTGCTGGCCAGTACACACTTACATTACACTGCTCTGAATTTGAGCACTTGACCTTTGACATCCCTATTCTGGAGCCAATGCTTCTTTTTTAGCATGAATTTCTATGAGTCTTGTCAATGCAAATTGCAAATATATGCGTTTGGTATCAGACTCAATCAAGAACCAATTGGTTAACTCATAAAAAAATATATAATTTGCCCTGAAATTGATTTGGGCACAAAAAAGGTTAATTTCCTAGATCCTGTTATAATTTCTACTAGATATGTACATTGTTTCCTTATGTTTCCAGTGTATATGCATATAGTGACATTCAAAGGTTAATTAGTCTTGTTGAGGTTGACAGCATTTAGCTAACTGGTCCACAGTCACAGAAAGAGAGACGTAAAAAGGTGTTTTCTCTGACTTGTATTACAAGAGTTCTCCTTGTATTCAGGAGTTTTTGTATTCAGGAGTTCAAGAATAAATGAGATGCTACTATATAGAGGTAGAGCCCCAAACGGTACTCATCAGACAAGCAGCAGCTACAACCTGATAAAGTCTGTAGCATCTGTAAGCTTTTGTTTTAACTGTACTCAAGCCTCCACTGTATAACTGTACTCCTAACTACATTATAGTTATTATGATTAAGTGATCAATCAGCATAGACTACCAGAATTCTATCCTTTTATGACTTCCATGTAAGATAAGCTAAAGGAATTTTTTTGTCAGACATTTTGTAATTTATTATTTTATTCATTTCTTTCTGTTAACTTTTTTCAGTCCTTTTAGGTGAAATTCTGAGAATTTTACTACGTTAGGATTTATATTAAGTGAAAAAGGCTTTCCACATATTGACTCTGCTATGACTCTCCCTTTAATGCTGTGCTGCAGTAGTGTGAGGTGCCGAGTGTTGTAATTCAATGCTAATTTTAAACGAGAAGAATAAAAAAGGAAAAGCAAATGTCCGTCAAATCAGTTTTATTTACAAAATATTAGAAAGTGCATGTGGTGGAAGCAGGGGGTTACTCTGGGCCATCAAAGCTAGTTTTGATCTCCGCCTGCCTCTTGGCAGTGCTTCAGCCCTTGGCTAATGTTCTCTGATGACAATATTTGGCCTCTGAAACTGTGGCTGTTTCTTGCTGCTTTGAATGGGAACTATTGTGGCATCTCTTGTGCTGGCCTGATCAGCTGCAGTCTGACTCAACCTCTGTCTCTTTCTCACTTTTCTCACAGTCCATGCCTTATTAAACAGCTGCCCATGCGCACACCTCTATCCTTACTCAAGTCTTGTGTGACGCTATATTTAGCAAGTCCTTATCCAAAACCATGGGACAGTTTGGAGACTGCTAAGGCATTCCTAAACTTGTCAACATTTCCAATGGGCAAGCTCTTTTGCATGTGTGTGTAAGTGGTGGGGAGAGTGGGTGTGGGGGGCTGCATGCCAGGGGGAGTAACATCAAAACATCATTTGGTTGCTTTTATCATCTGAACTCGTGTAAATCCAAAAGTACAGATGCAAAACACAAACTATTGCCTGCTTGTCTGTGTTGTGAAACACACGCACACATCCAGGAATGCCAGTGTTCAAGAGATGAATGCACTTCTGAGTTGCATTGCGTCCACTGATGGCTAATTTCTGTCCCCAAACTGGATGCTATTGCATCAGAGTCTCTCTTTCTAAAGTGGGACTCGCTTCATGGCATTTGTAGGCAAAGAACATCGTCTGTCTGGCTCTCATGGAACTTGTCTTTAACAAAACAAAAACAAAAAGCCCTGCTGCCGTTTATTGTGGTAATCCACTGACAGGTCTTGTGCAGTGGAAACACAAATCTTTCACGAGTCAAAATCTTGCAATGTTAGCCAGCTTACAAGCAAACGTAACATATAGACACGCTTTTTTATGTTGAAGACTTGACTTTCATCAGATGGCCTGTCAGATGATTGATAGGAAGCAGGTAGTAGCATGATGTGGAGGAATCACAAACTGCCATTTTTAAGCTGTGTATGGCAGGTAGGGATTATTAAAAAAAAATACAAAAATACAAAAATCTCAATGATTCATTAATTTAATCAAAGTTTCTAAATAGCACATTTTGTATAAACGTTGTTATTCGAAGTGCTCCATGAGTGACTGTCATATTAAGACAGTTCAGACATAAGCAGCAAATCTGTTACAGACATCAGTAGTGACTGTTACAGCATTTACAGGATTGCTGCACTGCTAATTTCAACCTTGGAAAATGTCATACTAAGACTTCATAATATCTAGTTGTCATTTTCATATTTCTTGTTTTTTTGTTGTTGTTTTTTTTTTTAATGTGGTCGAGCTGTTGTGCAAGCAAATTTGACAACTTGCAGGTAGCCTCCAAAATGTTAGAAAGAAAACCATGTAGAGATTTCACTTGGTGTTATGCCAGATTGTAGCCTACTCAATCAGTATTGTTGCTTTCAAAGATTTCTTTTTCTTCACAATGCAAATTAACATTACAAGCAGGTGCATCCTCTTTCCTATTGGAAATAGGCATAGAGGTCAGCGTATTTCTTGTAAAACAATTATGTCAGTGTCAGCACGAGCTTGAAGTTTTGCTGTTCCACTGGTAATGTGGTTTTTCGAATATTCCCGACTGTGCCAAAGACATTTGGCTACAATCAGCCAGCGTATCTGGCAGAAAAGCTGTAGCGGTCCATCAATGCTGTTATACAGTATCATTTCCTCTTTGTGTTCAGCTGTAGGCTTTTTCCAAAGCTATTTTAATTTGGATTTAGCTCCACGCCATAATATCACATGGTGAAACTGTTGTGCTCATTTAAACACGACCACTTCCAACATGTCATTTTCAGTTTGCATTTCCAGTAAAGCCGCTCCCTTTCGGTCTGTACAAGATTATTCTCAGCTCTGAGCTGCTGCTTTTTCACTCGATCTCTTTACTTTAGCGATCTTTATTTTCATGGGATTGTTTTGATCTCCACCATAACTTGTATACGTAGTCTATTGATAACCCCGCCGCACTCACATTCCCCATGATTAAAGTGTGGCTTGGTGCTGAAAAGCAAAAGGTCAGAAGATGTGCGCACAGAAAGTGTCTCGCAAACAAGAAAAAACAAGCAATAAATTCGAATTAAAGTGGATTTTACTGCCAAGGATTCATTTTACAAGCCCTGCAGCTCATTCTGACCATATATCCACAAATGCACACTTTGTAATTTGCACTGGAATCAGCACATTCTAGTGCCAAATTTGGGCTACATTCAGTATGAACAGTCGCCTGTTATTCAGCGTGAGCTGCGAGTAGCACCAGAAACAACAGGGACTGGATCGCCCATGCGACTTGTGTAGAAATGAGTTTGGAGTCCACAGGCCTCAGAAGATTTTGTTTTCCGACTCTTGGTGTTCCTGTTTATACATGAATCATCTGTATGTGTCCCCACACACAAGCACACGCACACACACGGCAGCACCAGAGAAAATCCACACATAATAGGATGGGGGAAGGCTCTTATTCTTTTCACTTTCTCTTTTTCTTTTTTATCTCCCTCTGTCCTTTTTTAACGTCTTGTAATACAGGGAAAATATGCAAACCATGGAGTGGCAATAGTGGGTTTAGCCAGTGGGAACACAGCGTGATTCCAGCAGGCCTCGGCCGCAGAGTAAACACTTTCTTTTCTCAAGCCAGAAATAGTTTGGCTGGATAGAGTGTGCTGGAAAGGGAGGGAGTGAGGATAGGAGGAGAGAGCGCGAGCGAGGTGGGGGGAGGACAGCGAGGGTATGATGGTCAGAAAGAAAGAGCGCTTTTAAGCCACATTATTTCTTTTCTTTCTTATCTTTTTCTTCCTAGTAAATTGTTCACACTGGTGGCCTCGCAATCATTTACTCCAAATACAAAAAGACACACACAAACACACAGACACACAGACACACAGTCCAGTCGTGTCACTCAAGCAAATTAGGCCAATGGCAGCGCTACACAGGGGTCACGTCAAAAGTGCCGATTGTCTCAATCACATTAGTCCAGCACTGGCATCTGTTTAGCATTTAGTTAATTGTGATGTTATTAAGTTGTCAGTGAGCATTAGGGTGGCAATAAGCAAAGCGAATATTCTTCCAGCCGAGGCAGGCAGTGCTACACATGTGTCGCTGTTACCGCTGACAAACAGGCGCATACAGGAAACAAGCAGCCAGCCTCCCTGGATGCTGCAAGCATGGATGGTTTTGCACTCAACCTTCTGATCTCTCTTAGCCGTTGTTTGCTATTTAAATGAAATGATCACCAAGCAGACCCAATAAGAGTGTTTATGAGTCATTTCAGTTTAGTGCGGCTCTTCGTCAAAGGGCAGATGTGCATTAGCATTATGACTTCTGATCACAAAATGCTGCCATGTTGAGCTTCCTGTTTGTGTCATCTGGTGAGTCAAAATGCTGATTAGCACCATGCTAATGCTTGGTGGGTTTTTTTTTTTTCAGCGTCCCACTCATAATTGAGCAAGCTGTCCATGGTCGGCAGCAGATTATCCGTCTGTCTGTCTGTGCGCGCCTGGCGAGACCGCTCACGCGAGGCATTTTGGGTCACAGTGGCTATCAGGTGCCATATTCACCATGGCAGGCCAGCAGCATGACTTGCAGGGACACAATGTTGATTGTATTGCAACAAAATGCTGAGGTGTTTGATGGATTGTCATATAGATCAGAGCACAAATGGATACTTCAGTGGAGGGTTTATGTCTTTATTTTTTATTTCTTTTCTTTTCTTTTAGTCTATGATATGTATAAAGATATTTGTCAGACTTTTT
>VURO01018375.1:14459-34792 GCA_015108175.1 Pelvicachromis taeniatus
CCTCCCCCCCCCCCTCCCCCCCCCCCCCTCACATCTCCTTTTTTTTTTTTTTTTTTTTTTTTTTTTTTTTTTTTTTTTTTTTTTTTTTTTTTTTTTTTTTTTTTTTTTTTTTTTTTTTTTAAGAAAGAAGATATTTTCTTCTGGCAACCTCCTCTCCAAACAAACAAAAAATGCTCAGTTCATTTATAATTGTACTGATATGAACCATGCAATTTAAGTTGCTAACTGAGCCCTGTAGAGTCTGACATGTAGCTTGTGAGTTTTTTGCTGTTTCTCTGAGCATTGCACTGTCTGACCTTCATGTGAATTTGCTGGGATGGAAACTTCTGGGAAGATTTAGCAATGTGTTAAAACACAAACAAGATAACTGCCAAAATGTCTGCTTGCATAGAGGCTGTCACACTTGCTGATGATCAGGTAATCAAGTGCATTTGATTATCGCCACCCGCCACAATTTACCCTCTTAATTCCTATGGAAGCAGTAAACAATGTATTTAGTTTTTCATAGGACTGCACCGAGCCTGTGAACGCTTTCTTTTTCCCATGACTGCAGATGGCTCAGCGCTGCAACTACAAAGACAACAGTTTGAACCATTCAGATCTGTTAGCGTAATATTTTAACCCTTCCTCAACTACTTCTAGTCCAAAATAACAGCGATCCGTTGTGTTCACCAGTGACCATTTTTACCCAGTTATCCATTATGTTTAGCAAAGAATTTCAGTTGTGCTATTAGCTATTTCAACTGTTATCCATGCTTTTAGCTTGCAACTGAAATGCTAGCCACTGCACTGTGTTTCTGTTGTCTATCGATTATATTCAGTGGTATCATTAGCATCTCAAATATGTTTAACTATTAGCCATATTGCTTTTTAATTATCCATTTTTATCATTTGTTCACATTTTGGATGTATATATTTAAAAATTATTGCATGGGCTGACCTCCTAGGACGATTGAAGTAACACGTTAACGCACTGTTGTGCTATTAGCTATTTCAGCTGTTATCCATGCTGTTATTTTACAATTGAAATACAAGCCACTGTACTAATGTTTTTCAACTATTTATCTATAATATTCAATGCATTAACTTCTGAAATATGTTAGCCAGACTGCTTTGAACTACCTTATTTTGACCAATATTTTTATTTTATTTATTTTTTTAAATACTTTATGCTCATTGCCATTACTTGTTCAAGTCCACCCAGTTTTGTAATCCATTGTAATGGTTGAAGTAAAATGTCCACATAATCCCCATCTCTTATAGAAATAGTTGATGTCCTTGTTGGGAGTTACTGTGAGGCCTATAATGGGTCCTCAGCACCCAATACTTGTCTTCTATTTTGGTTCTAATGAACAGACTGGCTGCTGTGTTGGTTGGTCAGGGGGCAGCAGGGTTGTCCAATGAGTTTTCAAGAGTTCACACCCCCCAAGGAGCGGATAATGGTTCCCTTACGTTTGTTTGGGTGCCGTTTGTGCTTAACTCGGACCTCTGAACTTTTCTTCTAAGATTAGGCATCACTTTGCAGAGAGAGCGATAAACGGAGGCCACTGGTTTACTGCTCACAATGTGATTGTGTTTAGTTGTCAGCTATGAAGTGATAGCAATGTGGCTCCTAATCTGAAACCTACAAGCAGATTCCTGTCAGATATGAGTCAGTGTTGCAAGAAGAGGGTCAGAGAACTGGATGGTGAGTGAAAATTATCAGTCAAGCAAAAACGGTTTATCTGGGAGGTCCAAAAGAAGCCGTTTTGTGTGCGTGTGTAAACGTCAACTTAGTTGGGGGAATGGTTCTTGTCCCCATGCCTTTTGTGCTGAATTCCAGTCCAAACCATAGCTTCATAAACAAGAGCTAGGAAAACTTCAGACCCCCCACATGCTGCCGGCAGCTCTGCCATGCTGCCAATCCCCCCAACATGATAACATAGTGTGTTATTTTTCTGTCATTCATTGCTTTGAAATGTTTCTGACTCACAGTTGCCCCATCAGAGCTTTGCTGCCTCTTACCCGTGACTCGCACCTCATCCTGCATGAAGACAAGAAACATCTTGACATCTCACTTTTTTGCCTTCTGTTTTGCTGGTGTTGCATTCTTTCCGCAACATTGGGAAGTCCTGCGGGTTTGGCCATCCAATATTGTTTGTTTCCCCATCGAGCTTTTCCAGAGTCCACAGAGACCTGGGGGGTTACCAAAGCTCCTTTGGTTTGGCTTTTTTAATAACTACAGCGCATTATTATTATTTTTCTGAAAGTCTCCACTGGCAAGAAGTTTTCTTGGACAAGCTATTTTTTTATCAACCTCCAGTCTGGCAGCTCTCTGTATCCTAATAATGACATGGAGTTTACCTATAACACCTGTTGATGAACTGATAAATTATCGTTGTAACAAAAACTTTTGTTATCTTAGAGGTAATTGCGTTTTCCTGTTCAGACTTAGTTAATTGGCTTTTTAATCTCATGCCTAATACCTAATCTACATGTAGTTTAACACAACTTTACACAATGTTCTCTTGACCATTTCGCAGCAGTGAGGTTTTTATATTTCTTTGGTTCGGATGGTCTTGTGTGTGCTGGCCCTGGAGAGACTCCTAATTTAAAAAGTCATTATATCAGTGTATGAAACGACAAACAATGTGAGAAAAAAATAACATATTTGTGATTTCTAATCTTTGAATGCGGCTCAGCTACAAAACATTTTGATAAAAATAGAACTGGTACTAAAACACTGCATACAGTGGAACAAATCTCTTGATGAGTGAAATTAAGAGTAACTCCTACCTGGTCCTGTGTGGAAAAACAGGACCTCCTAAACTGAATAACTAGCTGTGCTACCCTTCCCACCAAGAACTGCAATCGAGCATTTGTGATAACTGGCAGTGAGTCTTTCACATCACTGTGGAGGTATTTTAGCCTCTCTTCTTTGCACAATAGTAGTGACATTGGAAACTTTCCCACCACGAGTGACCTTTTTAAGGTCCTTTTAAAGGTCATTCCAAAACATTTGAATTGGATTCATGTTTGGACTTTGACTAGGCCACTCCAAAACGTTCATTTTGTTCGTTTAGCCATCTGGAATTGGAGTCCCTGGTGTGTTTCTGGTTGTCATTGTCCTGCTCTATAATCTGAGTCCTTTTGAGGGCATGAACTGATGGTCGGATATTCTCCTTCAGGATTATTTGGTAGAGAACAGAACACATGGTTCCAACAACTACAGCAAGTTGCCCTGAAGCAGCAAAGCAGCCCCAGACCATCACACTACCACCACGTTTGACTGCTGGTATGAAATTCTGTTAGTTTACACCAGCTGAAATGGGACTCCAACCTTTCAAAAACGTACTTTTTTCCTTCTTGAGTCCACAGAATATTTTTCTCAAAATCATCAAGATGTTTTTTTGTTTTTTGGCAAATATGAGATGAGCCTTTGTGGTCTTTCAGGTCAGCAGGGGCTTTCTCCTTGAACTCTCCCATGGATGCCATTTTTGCCCACATATTGTTGAATCATGAACTCTGAAATCAGTAAAAGGGGCAAATACTTTTTCTCTTTAATGTAATGTGTAACGTGGTTTTCAGTCAAGATTTGAATCATGTTGGAGGGACAAAGGACCTGACCTTACTGGAGGGGAGGTAGGGCCAGAATTTCCAGGAAGGCCTCTTGATTTATTCTGTCATCTGATCAGGGTATTTGGTTTAGATAGATTTGTTTTATAGCAAAGAGCATCTTCTTGAGCCAATGTGCAAATCTTTCAGGTCAAAAGAATGATTCTGTTTGTGGTTGAACCTGATGTATTTGGACTGTTTTGAGAGCCATTCAGCAGCTGCAGTCCAAAAGTTGCATAATGTCAGGAAAAACTAAAAAAACAAAAACAAACCCAGATGTGCTTACACTCACAACATTGGTTCAGTTTAGTTTTTTTAAGTATTAAAGTCTACACATCACCTTGCTGAGAAAATTCAGCTTTTATTCTCATATTGAGATTTAAGACTGAATTAGTAGTTAGATTTTAATAAGGGATCAAATACTTATTTCACTCAGTGACGTGCAAATCCATTTATAACTTTTTTTTTTTTTTCCAGGATTTTCGGTTGATATTCTTAAAAACTACCATAAAAGTTTGAGACCGTTGATTTCTTTGTAAATGAGCAAACTTACAAATTGAGCAGGTGATCAAATAATTATTTCCTTAACTGTATTCTTATAGTAAGATTGAACTTCCTAACTAACAAAACAGACACTCTGGGTAATTTATTTTAACTTGTTGCTACACACTTTTAAAACAAATATCCAACTTATCAGAAACCGATATTAATGTATATCTTCTGCTTGAATCACACACACTGGCTTATGTTTCATGTCTCTGTGCCTGGCAGGAAATACTTAGTCATTTGTTCAGTGACTCATCGGCACTCTTGGGGTTCGACTTGTTTCCACCCCCAGCGTCGACAGTATGGTCATCTGCAGATGGGCAGCAATGCTCAATTAAGAAACATACTGCATGTCAGCACTCTTTTGGACTCAAATGATTAAAAAAATACACAGAACAGCGCGCATGTTTAGTTGTAACAACAGTCTTTTATTTGGCCATACATTAGATTTCAATCATTCGTTCAGTAATTAATATACACGATATATACATAAGCAAATAAAAGAGGTCAGCGTCCTCGTCTTGCCGTTTTGCAGTAAAGGTTGGCAGTGCAATCTTGGCCTTTTTAACAGTGTCACTGGGTTCCTTTCATCTTCTCCCACTCACACGTACACCCACGCAGACTGCGTCGGTCGGCCCGGAGCCGTTTGATCCTGCTGCTCAAGTTCGGTCCAGTTCAGCCTCTTTCTTCTGTTCATCTGCGCCAATACTGAAAAGGGAAAGAACAAAGTCAGCAGTTTGAACGTTGCTGGGCGCAGATGTCCATTAAATGAACATTTAGTTGGCTCTGATTTTCTCTGTTGATGGTATACAGTCTTACAAAACTGGTGTTAACTGCAGTAGTCTGCAGTACAGACTGTTACCCAGCACACTGGATGCTACTATCATTAATTACAGAACATAAAACTATTTTCCATGTTCCAAACAAAAAACAAATTTTACTTAAATCTTAGAGTTGATCATTGAACCACTAATAATGGCATAAAAGGGGTATTTACGCCTACCTGTGCAAATTTGTGTATCTGCTCGACGACAGCAGCGAACAAAGCTCCGACGCTCTCATCAATCAGACTCTGCATGTAGTGAACCGCCTCCTCGTCCGACAGGTCCAGTCTGAACTTATCCTGCACCTGGAGCCACGTAAAGAGCCACTCAGTAATACTTTATTCACCATTGTGTTATTTTAGGGTCTTTACCTTACAATGTAAAGCGCCTCGACGCAACTGTTGTTGTGATTTGGTGTTATAGAAATAAAACTGAATTGAATTACCACAGGCCCATTTTACAAGTGCTCTTTAAAAGACCTTAACTCTGTTTGCAGTAGAGACAAAATTCAAATGAAGAGAAGATGAGCTTTACTGGTATATTCATATTATATCACTGTAGCAAAACCAAAATGACAAAATAACTCAGCAAGTCCTGTGTGATACTTGGGTGCCAAAGTAATGTGAACTTTAAGGGTTAACCAGACATTTCTTGGTTACAGATAATGGGATGCTCCAGAGGATCATGCTGTAATCTTAATCACAGGTTCACAACAGTGCAGTAACAGCTCCTTGACTCTGTTTGTCTCAAATTTACTTAAGCTTTACTGAACAATATTCATTATAAATAAAACAGTATTTGTTTCATGTCAGCTGGTTTCCTCTTCATCTCCCTGAGGAAAAAAGAGCTAAAGAAAACGGTAAAGAGTTAAAGCTACCAACAAACGTACCTTCTTAACAGTTTTGTCAGGCTCAAGAGCGATGTCAGGAATATTGGCATCCACCATGAGAGAGAACAGATTCAGGATCAGGTTGGAGTACCTGAGGAGTTTAAAACGAGGAGCATATTTAACTGCAGTGAATGAATTTTTATTTCTGTAGGCGATGTTGCACATTAACTACAGAGGTGTCCATTAAAAGCTGATAATACTTTCCTTGTACTTTAAGTTTGCAGTGCTTTGATTTTGACTGTATATGATACACAATGTTTATGTTCGCCTAACAAGCAAAACATCCCCAGAGGACATAAATCAACTTGGAGTTGGAGCAGCTGAAAGCAACTTTTCATGCTTTATGTGTACAAGTAACTGCAAAGGATGATCCATCACAGAGAATATTTGATAAACTTCACATCAAAGTGTGTTTTCAGTCGCAGCAATGATCATCATCATTAAATGTCTTTCTCGCACTAATTTAAAGACTCTAGTTTATTTTCAAGCTGCACTACATTTGAGATCTTTGGCTCATTAAAAGTTAAAAACCAGTCTGATGACGTATTGGTCGTGTTTTATGTCCCTTTAATCCACTGATTAGGTTAACTCGCTTAAAACCAGGTCGGTATGTTTGTGTTATTAATGTCCATATTCACAGTTCGCTTGGCTCAGAATCACGGTTTCGCTTTAAACTTTTGTGTGTTTGCATCTACCTCCGAAGATGAAGGAAGGCGGTGTAGCACTGCTTCCTGAACTCCTGGTACTGCTCGCTCTGCATGCCTCCCATACCCTCTACCATCTCTTTGCTCAGCTTCATGGGTGGAGGCAGCGGTTTGGGGTCTCGACCAAGGATGTAGCCGAAGTCTATGTGGAAGAGCTTCCCTGCATGGAGAAAGGTGAGAACACTCAGACAGCAGAAGGTTTTGATTTTGGATCTAAGGAAGCTATTTTGACTTCTCAACTCAAATTTCTGAGAAAATTGACTTGAAATTTCAAGTCGGAAATAAAAAAAACAAAACAAAAGTTTTTTTCCCCTCATTGACAGAAACAAGCTTTCCTTTCCCCCTGATTTCTAAGAAAAACAGAACAGATACATCTACTGGGGTGCTTGCCAGCTGCACCTTTACGTCCAGTCTTTTTAAGCTTTGATATAGAACCACAGGATAATGCCCTCCAGAAACACAGGGTTGTTTCACAGATTATATCAGTATGTTTGATATTAGCTTGTTTGAATCCAGGATTTTTGCTTTTATGTCTACCATCCACACCCAAAAACATTATAAAGTCCAAACATTTTATAGGTTCTTCATTCCAGCTTTTGACTTCTGTAAAGATTTTCTACTTGCTTTGTTTTTATATATTAAAATCATTAATGGAAAGACTAATCTAACAAAAACTATAATAACAAACCTACGGAAGTCACACAGCTGCCTAAAGCTACATTACACATGACACACAGGCTTGATGGTAGTCAGTGTCTCTGAATATGAGCGCGTTTGCCTCACCGGTCTTTGTCAGCAGCAGGTTGTCCAGGTGTCTGTCTCCTACTCCCAGGATATACGTGATGACACAGTAACCAGCTGGGAGGAAACAACGACAGGCACATTGATCAGATCTTTAAACGGCGCCTCCAGCACACCAACAAAGTGTGCGCCGCTCTGTTACGAGTGACTCACCACAGCTCTTGACGTAGGTATCCATCACCTCCGAGCTGATGCCGTAAGGCCCTTTTTCACTTGGCGCGTGCTTCCTGAAGAAGCTCTGTCAACACAGGATTAAAATGAGCACTTAAACTGAAGCAGCGCCCTGACACGCCGTGTCTCTGACAAACTCTGCTCACCTGGATGTTGCCTTCAGTAGCCAGAACTTCAGCGACAGGAACCGACTGGACAAACTGCATAAAACCTGAACACGCAACACGTTTTCTGCATTAGGCTGGCCATCTTCAATACTTTGAAATCATAACAGCTTAATACGCTGCTGCTGAGTTACTTCATTCTTCTTACCGTGCTTCGTGCTTGTGGCCAGAACTTTATAGGGTGTCAGCTTCAGGTCCAAATTCTCTTTTCTTAACAGCTTTAAGACAGAAAAAATTACGATACACACTGCTACAGACTCCTGACTTATGAAGATAATCTTGGACTTTGTAATCTGCGTTCTCTCATCGATGATGAGCTAAAACATATACTTTTTAAAAAAAAACAAAATACAGTCTCCAATTTCCTGGATGGCATTCCTGTCCGATAACATGCACTTCTTACTTTGTCCATGAGCGAGATGATCTGCAGGATGAGCTGGTCTTGTCTCAGGTCGTCTCCATGTTTGAAGATGACTGGATACGTGGCTCCATCCTCAGCCTTGAAGATCAGTTTGGCAGGCATCAGAGCACTCTGACACACAAACACGCAGAGAAAAGCCTTTTATTTTTGCGTAGATAGTGCTCGTAATGAGGACAACCTGCACCAAATCAAACTGCACTCAAATCAAACACGGACGCTCAAGCCGACACCTTTCTTTTCTTTAATAATTTCATTTTTGGCCTTTTTCAGCTTTATTGACAGAGTGAAGAAATGACAGGAAATCGGAGGGGGAGAGAGAGAGACTGAGGAAGACATGTAGCAAAGGGCAGCGGGTTGGACTCGAACCCGGGCCGGCTGCTCTCAGCCGTATGGCACATGGTTGTCAGCTAAACTAGCGCCCAAGCCGATGGCTTTCTAGCAGCATCACTGCCGACGGAAGGGATGTAACACAGTGGTCAGGGGAACACATCAAGTACATAATCGTGTAAGTGCATGAAATTAAACATGAAAACACCCCTGTTTGTCTGAAATACACAGTAAGAGAAAGTGCCTGCAGAGGCTCTGTGTCTGAGCTCTGACGCTATGGAGGAACTGAACGATGAAGCGAGCAAATTTGCACTTTTGATGAGTAATGACCACACCCGCGGTTACATTTACAAGCCGTCTGATGGCTGTAGCTGAGCAGCTGGTTAGCTACTCCACCTGCCTGATCAGCAAATTTACAGTGCCATAAATCACCATTTGTTCTCTCATGTTAGCAGTTTATTTAAATGGCAAATGGACTGATTCTGATACAGAGCTTTTCTACTCTGAGCACTCAAAGTGTTTTATACAAAGTATCACATTCACACACATTCATACAAGCACGGAGTGCTTTCTATCAAACATTCACACTCTGATGAACACAGATCAGCTTGCGATTAGTATCTGGTCCAAGGATACTTCAGCATGCAGACTGGAGCAGCCAGGGATCAAACAACCAACCTTCAGATTAGTAGATGACCTCCTCAGCTACACCCCCAGTCTCACAACACGGAGCACTGTGTTGAGCTGAGCTCCTTAAATCTGATAAATGTGTTTGTTTTAACTGCATTTAGTAAGCAAAAGAAATACTTTTAATTGGTTGTGACAGCGACAAGATGAGGTAAAGGCTTCTGTACCTTGAAAAGTGTGGCCGTCTCTGGGATGATGCCTTTGATCCTGATTTGAGGCTCCAGAGGAAGGGGAATCGGCTCGATCTCTGACAGGTTCACCTTCTCGTTGTCAGCCAGCAGGGCCTGAAGTCGCTCTGTCTGCAGACACACATGAAGATTTGCTGACATTTACACAATTAAGCAGGATCAGTGTTACCAGGGGCACACACCGAAGTCAATTAAGTGTTTGTATATGTGTATAAGGAGTGCTTGAAACCCTTTTATTAAAAGAACAGCGTGCTACAACGTGCTACTGGATTAAAACAGGAAATAAATACAAACACTACTCATAAATAAACCATGTAGTAGAAATACTTTACTCAGATGAAATATAATAAAAAACATGGGAGCCTACACAGAAGGTTTTTTTTTTTTTAAAGCACATTTAACACTGAAGCTGTATTGAATATTTTTTGCTACCTTCTTCTTGCGGTTTCCGCTCTCCCGTTGGACAGCCTTCATCAGCTGCACCAGTCTGTCTACAAACGTCTGCTGGGCAGCCAAGAGCGACCGCATCACCCTCACGGTCTTATCACCCTGGAGGAAAGAAAAAGTGTGAGCACACAGCCATGGAGAGAGAGAGACACACACACATTTCTTTGTAGGTTTGCTACTTATTACATCAGTCAGCCGGTTTTATTGTACAAGCTTATCAGACTGGGGCAAAATTTTCAACATACCAGAATTTTGAAAAGGACCCATTACACTCAACTCCAAACTCTTTTTCTTGACAATATCCTTAAATCTCATATAAGGATCTCTTATTGATGTCATTTAGATCATGTAGTTAAAATATTGGCAACTGCCAGTTTTAGCCCTCGGCCTTCTAGTAGACACACCTATGGTATCACTTTCAAAATCCTACATCGACTTGTTCTCAAGTTCACTCATTCACAAGCTTTTCAGAAAACTTGACCTTGACTTTGAGGTCACTGAGATTTGAACTTGTCCGAGTCACATCTATGATATCAATTTGAAGCTCCTACATCGCTTCGTTCTTGAGTTATCTAATTCACAAACTTACATGGTTTTGAGTGATTAAAATAAGACAACTGACTGATTAAAAGCTTTGGGATACAAACAGGTTTTTACAGAGTAGCAGGGTTACATGATATATAACACAAACTCAGGCTTGAAGGCACAACATCTTCAATTTGTTGTGAAACATCAGCTAACTTTCCCAAAGTAAGTTAAAAATCTGACCTTAAGCAAAGCCTGACTGAACCTCCTCATGACGTTCAGGTACATCTCGTGGGTCTTTGGATCTCTCTGCTGTGTGTCCTGATCTTCACACTCCACAATCACATACCTGTGGAAGAAACGTGGATTTATACACACATTTTTTCTGGGCAAACTTCTTTTTGTCCAGGCAGAAAACCAAAAGCACTGTAAAGAGGACTCACCAGTACAAATAGTTGGCAAGCGTGGAGTTCTTGCAAGCACGAGAGATCAGGAACGTGCAAAGGTCTTGCTGCAAAGACGTGAGGACACAATACTGTGTTACAAACAACTGACAGGACAACATGACAGAGCAAGGCACTATCCACAGCTGCTTTATGGGGATTTCTATTTGCTTACCTCGAGATTCTCACTGTCGGCTCCTTCCTTTCCCTTCTGTGGAGTTGTGGATGATCCAGATGTGCCAGAAAGAATCTGGGAACTGCAAAGCATGTGACAGTTTTATACACATCTACTCAAAAACATAGTGTATATGGTACTGACAGCTAAAGATATTCCTTTTAAAATGTGTGCGGCGTTCATTCTTATTTTATTCCATGTGTAAGTCAGCATTGTGGCAGATCTGCAGCTGTCTGAATCCAGCTGCAGATCTGCCAGTAAAATCATAACATTCAATGAGTTCATCCGCGGTTTCTGAAAGAGAAATAATCAGATCCTGCAGATCGGCTGATGTTCTCCCAGCTGGGGAACATTTGGGGGTAAATTTAGACCCAGAAAGTGAAAAAAAAACACAAAAAACACAAAACCCACACATACACACACTTGAGTCATCTCAAAGCCACTTTTAGACATGTTCAATTTCAGGGCCAGAAGAGAAGCTAATGCGACCAGCGGTGTTGACTCATTTATTAACCAGAGTGGCTTTCAAGTACTGACCTGTCCAATGCAGCGTCATCTGATAGTCCCTGACTATCTCTCTTGCTGCCTGGATCTAAACCACCCTGAATATCACTGAAGTTCTCGTACTTGAGCGCCTGCACCAGCTGAAGCAGGTACATCAGCAGGTCCTAGAGAGACAGAAATTATTATTACGACTTCAAAATGTAATTGATTTAATGCCGCTGGTTAAGCTTGATTTAGAGTCCTGCATTTCCCGTAGAGCCTACGTCATAGGTATAGTTGGTGGCATTTATACTTCTGGTTGCATCGCTCTGCCATTACAGAGGAAATGGAGCTGATCATGTTGGAGAGTTTCATACAACACAAGGACAGATAACACACTCAGACTTCAAGTAATTGAAAGACAGAATAAAATTGAAAAACATATTTGTATTCAAGTCTTTTAAAGGTTTTTCCACCCACACACATGATCTGTCCTCCTACCTCATCATCAGCCTGCTGCAGTCGAGCCACCGCATAGCGTCTCACTGTGGGGTTGGTGAAATGGGAGGACAGCAGCTCCAGAGAGTCCTCCACATCCATGGGCTTCCACTTTCCCAGCAGCTCCAGAGCCTGCTTGGCCTCCTGGGGCAGATCCCAGTTCACACACTTGAGGAACTTTGTCAGTGCCTGCAGTCAGAGGAGGAGGAATCATTGAACATGTGTACAGATGTAGCAGCAGCAGTCGGGGGAGGTATAGTTCGAAGTTACACATAGTAATGTACACTTGGTTGTAAGAGGGAAGACACCAGCAGCACACCTTTTCTTGTGTGGTGAGGTAGTATCTGAACTTCCACACCAGGTCCTGCTCTTCAGAGCTCAGCTGCTTGGTTGGAGGGTAGCTAACGATGATCTGTTCATACAAACAAACGATTAAAGCAAGCAAGGTTATTATAATCGTTCTAATGGTTCTTTATTTGACATCTCAAGTTTATTTTTTTCACTGATCTTTTGTGATCTCTACAATCGAAAGCATCTGTCTTCTTTTAGCTAACAGTCTACAAACATAACACAGAACAGTTCCCAGTTTGCCTCAGTACATTTTAAAAGACTTTTAGCAGAGAGAGGATGACGGTGTTTCTGGATCGTGTTCACATACGGCTTCTTTTTTTCATGATACACAGCGCCGTAGCTTTTTTGCAGTTTCTAAAACGCGAGTAGCTGCCAGCTACTCACATTGAGCTGGTCACGTGTGGTAGCATTGGGCTTCAGGTCATGATCTGAGGGTCCACTGCGAAGGCTACGAGCCAGTTTGTGATGCTTGCTCTCTACCAGGTTTTCCTGTGAAGAAGGAAAAACAAAAACCACAAGTACTGCATGTGAATGAAATACAAGATGTATGAGCAAACTGGCACACAACATTTATATTTCTTCAACATCATGAAGTCATCTTCTCACCATCCCCATCTGTGGGTCGGGAACTTTGACAATGTCGCAGCTGGTAAGAACTGGTGATGCATCGTCTCCATCCTTAATGGCAACAAAGGAGAACAGACCAATCAGGCGACACCATTCCGACACGTGGCATCTACCTGCTGTGTGCGGCCACTAGTAATCAGGAAATTACCTTTTCATAATAGACGATGCTGTACTCTTTGTCATTTGATTTGACACGAGGGAACTCCACCATGAGGTACATAAAGTTGGAGCTGCGCTTCTCACTCTGCAGAAAGACCGTTTCAATTTGAAAAATGCAAATAAGCGTAAATTGAACCGCAAATAGTTTTTCCTTGCAAATGATTACAAAATAAGACGAATCTCCACTTTGTACATCTCATTGATGCTTTCTCGACTCGACTGCAGTCTAATTTTGCAACCAGAATCGAGCTTAACAAACTCACCTCATTGATCATCTCAATCTCTCTGAAGGTCAGCCGGTCCAGCCAGTCCACCTTCACCATGTGGCCCTGCCGATGAGCCTTTGTCAGCTGGATGGAGAGATGGGAATGAGCAGGAGGGCAAAGAAATGAGCACATCATTTTACCAAAATCAAAAGAGAAAAATACAGAAACGGCCGTTCTGTTGAACTGATCACAGCAGGCTGGTGTGCAAACAGCCCGACCGATCATGCACAGTGCCAGCGGCCAATCCAGCATCTCCGCACACTCAGCAGCCAGTCCACTCATCAGTTAGTGACTGTGGGTGTTGGGAATGTAAGCACACACTTGGCCACGAACAGGAAGCCCACAACTCAGCTGCATAGAATAAATACTCACTCTTTAAAACAACATATGAATTGGTAGCAGCCTGAACACACCCTCTGATATACTTAAGCCAGCTGTATTTATGATGAATAATAAAAAACAAAACATGGGGAACCAGTGTGGTTGTTTTAGGAAATTCAAATTCAAAAATAAAATCAGCTAGCGTTGAAATAAAGTGTACTCCCTGGTTACCTCCTTTAAGTATCCCATAAAGCTACAACGAGTTAATGAACATAATCCATCGTGTGTCCACATATATATGAAATCCATGCACACACATGAAAACACACCAACATGTGACAAATGGAGGACTGAAAGTGCCAAAATCAAAAACAGAGTAAAATTAAGAGCTGATAAACAAATTAATATGTACTCTGTTCCCTATTTCTCACCTCTGTAACACCGTTTATTTACTGTCACATAATTTTCCCATTTATTTTGAAAAACTGAACTGATTTATCATTTAGGTATAATATTTGTTTCCCATGTGTATTTCTTTTATTTCTTGTATTTTGGCATTTCTTTATACTTCATTATGGACATAAATAGGCTTTATTATTGTCATTTTAAGTGAGTAGTTGGCTCGTGATGGAAAGGTTAGCCTTCGGTCTGGTATGGTGACTCTCCAATACAGTCATGTCAAAAAGAAGGTTTTCAAAGCACTGCTGCTTAAGTCCTGTGGAAGCATTAAGGGTGTATTAAGGACTGCTAGTGAAAATACTTACATTTTTGACTATTTTATATAGTTATTATTTTGCCTAAACATTTATTTAAATATTTACTAAACAACATTAATATTTGAACCATATTTGAATTAAGTGCTTATTAATGTCATTCTTTTCTTCTCCTTAATTTTGGCAGTTTTAATCCTCCATAACAAGCAGAAAACTTAAAAACTGATGTGTGTAATGCTTTCAAGAACGCAGCCATACATCTTCACAGACAAAAGTGTTCACACCAAAACCTGGATCAAAATGTATTTGTAAACACACTGAACAGATTTATGCCATTTACAGGTTTCCCACATAGAACAGTGCAAAGTGAACAGAGGTCTGACACGAGGAGGAAGTGAGTACTTAATGTCCCTGCAACAGTTTGAATTGTCCTGATGTGGTAACCATCATTTTCATACTGTATTATACAAGTGGAAATCTATTTGCAGATACATTTTGGCCATGGCCTTGTTCATACATATATACAGTACACACACACTAACTCCTGCAGTGGTACTCACATCACTGAGTACCTCCAGGTCAGGGCCCTGGAACAGATGATGGTTTAGACAGTGCTTTGCATTGGATGGTTTCTCTTTATCCAGCGTTTCCTGTTCACCTTTGACCCTACAACTTCATTGCCCAATCCTTTTCTTTCAGTCCTTTAGTCACTTATCCTCATCATCACCCTCCTCTTTCCAATACACACACATTTATACAATACTATACCTTGGCGAGCCTGCCCATCTGGTCCTCTGCCAGGCTGCTGCTGGTGCGTCCCGGTGTGGTTGTGGGCTCTCCTCCATCCCCTTCCACGCCTGGCCAAACCTTCAGGTCGTGCATGCCTTGCCGGAACATGCTAGAGCAGGACGGGAGGAGGGGATTCAAACTCACACACACTGCTATATATTAACACCTTTAAACACTGCTTTCAGTACGGCGGTTTTTGGAGACCACAGCACACCAAAGGACAAGTCAGAATGTCAAGGTTCACCTGTATTCACAACTACACATCATAGCCTCACTGTCACCTGCCATGTTATCACTTTTTTCTTTTCAGACTAACATGCTTTTGGTGGCCCAAAAGTGCAACGTATGTGCCTAGCATGACACTAGATTTTGCTTCTATTGATTTTTCTCCTCTCTCTCGCTCTCTCCTCCATACATTAATCTTCACTTCATCAGTCAAAGGACACTTTTTTTCCCTCAGAACTGTGTCAGCTCGCTTAGACATTTTCTGGTAAAGTGGAATCTGACCTTCTTGTGTAACCAGTGGTTTGCACCTCGGTCTAAACTCTATATTTAGAGCCATGAAGGCATCTCTTGGTTGGAGACTGACACCGATTCGCGTACCTCCTTGAGAATGCACTTGACTTGGTTAGATGCTGCGAACTTCTGTTTCTTAAGCACAGAAATAATTTTGTCATCAAGCACTTCAGTTGTCTTCTGTGGTCTTTCAGGCAGACCTTCTGGAGTTGCTTAGATCGTCTGTGTGTTTTTATTTTTTTGTTTGCTTGTTATTTTAAAAGAACCAGATACAACAAAATCTTTAGATTATCTCCAAAAGTTATAATTACATTATATAATAAATTTGTAGTAAATATTAAAGGAAACAGGTCTCACTTGGCCATGAAACTGCTCGTCAGTCACCTGTCCAAATAATTTTGAGCTTCTAAACCGGGGGATTGTGTATAAAAATACTGATGATCATCGGTGCTACCCCTCAGCCTCCTGGTAGACGCACCTATAGTATAAATTTGAAAATTCTGATTTTCATAAAAGTTGATCTCTGACCTTGACCTGCACCTATGGTATCAAATTAAAACTCCTTCACAAGACTTTCAGAAAGCTTGACCTCTGACCTAGACCTTGAGGATGACGTCACTGACATTCAAAATCATTTGAGATTTTTGGTAGATGCACCTCAGGTATCGATTTCAAAATCCTATGTGGCCTCATTCTCCAGTTATTGCATTCACAAACTTGAGTGCCCATGCTGCCCTTTGAAATAAAGCTGAAATTCTGCTCTTCAATCACATCTTACCCTGTTCGATTTAAAATTAAATGCAGGGGAGTATATTAGTAAAATGACATAAAAACATGTGAACCTATCTGTGTGTTGTAATAATAGGGGAATGTCAGTAAAACAAATTCCAAGGCAAACCTAGACTTTTCTCTCACCAACGCGCCTTGACACATCACCTGGAAACCACTGCCAAAAGTAACAGAGCAAGGGCACACTTACCCATATTTCCCAAACAGGGTCACAGTGGTTCCACCAACAGGAACAGCTCTGCCAGGCCCATAAATGTCCCACACTGTGAGAGCAACCTGGGCACTTTGGGGAAGGTCGGGGTACTTGACTGGCAACCGCAGCCACTCGTTCCAGCTGCGCCGGAAAACAGGATAATCAGAGAAATTAGGGGAAACGGAGAGAATAAAATGCACATGTAGATGTGAGCAACTGATGGCCATTTTACTACAGGACACTGAAAAAAAATGCCTTTGCTTGACTTTTAAAACCTCATAATCAGTGCATTATATCATATTATAATAACACCAAAAACCAGCATGGTTTCTTACTTCCAGCGTGTGCTGAATGCTTTGTACGAGGTGCGAACAGGAAGGGCCAGAGGCTTTCCTTCAGCAAACACCTGACAGGTGACATAGAGGTCCGAGCAGTTCTCCTGGTAGAGCCCAGAGAAGCGCAGCATCGGGTCTTCGAGCAGCGCTTTGTAGCTCTTCTGCTCTCGCTTTCCTTCTAAACTGCCTCTGAAAGAGGGGAGAAGAGAAGGTCAGAGTGTGGAGCTGCAGTCTGATTATTTGTTGTTGTTATCAAAAGTGCTCCAGCGGCATTAAATCAATTACATTTTGAAGTCATAATAATAATTTCTGTCTCTCCTCTCTAGGACCTGCTGATGTACCCGCTCCAACTTGTCTAGCATCCCTTCTCAAAAGTAAGTCAATATTTCTTTTGTATTTCCTACAAAACTGATTTTTAAAGCCTGTCAAGTCAAAATGTCCCCAAACAATGCTGTAAATCTTTATTTAACTCAGCTTTTCTTGCTCTTTGTGTAAAGAAAGTCCTTCAAGTATGGAGTGCAAATACTGTATCTAGCCAAGCTACCACAAAATATATTACTGGGAATTTCAATACTGCAGCACTAGCTGCACCAGCAAAGAGGTTTCTGGCCTTCAATAAAAGGGAAATTACCAGGGCCATGATTTATAACACGCTCAAAGTACATTTCTGTTTAAACAAATGGTCAGAAATGACAGGATGATACAGACTCCTGTTGAATAAGGTAACACGCATCCCTACCATTCTATAAAACTCCACAATAACTCTTACCTGTCAGGTATAAGAGTCACACATATTATATTTTATTCCTTATTCTGCTGCTGCTACACAATAATTCCCTTTGTAGGATCAATAAATGATCTGTTTATCTTACAGGTGTAGTCACCCCATTTGGAGGCAGAAAAGCCCAGTGAAAAACTGACCAAAGTGTGGTGCTATTTAATAATAAGACAATCATAATGCAATAATAAAACTCATGAGCTGCACACAGGATTTAAATATAGGACACACTGAGCTCCCATAATAAGAGTTTAGCTCAGGGGCTGTGTATGCTACCTGAGTCATGATGGAAACAATAAGCAACAGAGTGGCCAAACAATGCCTCTGTCTCTCCTCTCACCCCAAAACGGACAATAAACACAACACAACACTGTAATTCATCAGCATGACGTAAAGCAGAACCAGAGTTTCTAATACATGTCGACTGTGTCTTTATTGAACAGAAGGTTTGTCTCTTCCTTTTCTGTAGTTACAAATTTAGTGTAATTACGCTCTCAACTAAGAAACTAAAAGTACTGCAAATGCACAAGAATCTTAAATTTGCACATAAGGCACAGATAAGTAAGAGAAGGACAGCAAACCGTTTCGGTTTGCCGTGTTGAACACGTTCACATAAATCTGGGGCTTGTGATGGCAGTCAGCTGTCCCCTGTTTGAGTGTTTGGTTTAAGTTTGAAGTTTGTCCAACACTTTGTTTATGCACAAAGTCAGAAAACGTGTTAACGAGACACGACGCGGGGACACAAAGGAAAGCACCGCGTGAGGTCACAAGATACAGGAGATTTTGACCCAAAGAGACTCACTCAGTGGAAAACTCACATCTTAAGTTGAACATTGATGTCCAAATCACAGCTGTAAACATAGTTGAATTTATCAGTGTCCATCTTCCGACGGGGAAACTCTGAATTCCAACCAGAGACCGGACGACTTCAACATGAAATCCCGGACGGTTACAGGAGACTTTGCGAGCGGTTGTGTTTGCGACCAGGCCTCGGATCAGCACCCCGCAGAGCTCAGCTAACGGCCCCGCCACACGGCTGGAGACGTTGTAGGTCCGGACACGAGTTTAAAAAGATGTTAACTGCCTACATTCACGATTAAGACATAATTCTAACGGCTGTCTCGCCGGGCATGATTTGGTGTTTTTGTTAGCTACCTACACAACACAGCAGCAACCGAAACCTACAGTCAGACGAGAGAAGTCGAATCGCGATATAGTGACTGAGACGACTGAACGGGGGATCGTCAAATCGTGGCGTTGATTAACCGAGTCTGATGCGGAAAAGAAGGAAGTAAGAAAAGAGGCGGAGCATCTATTTTAAAGGAACAGTGCACACGAACTACATTATTACAACTACAAAATACACTGGGGAAAGTGTATGGGCAGAAATTTGTGCCATCACAAACTGAATTTGAATTGCTCAGATTGAATTTGAATAAGTTGTAATTTGAATTTGAATTGCTCAGATTGAATCTGAATTGTAACTTGAATGAATGCTTTTTAAAACTGAATTTGAATTAGTGTATTGGAATTGAATTTTATACTTTGAAAATGAATTAATTCCATTTGAAACTGTAATTCATCCTTTTAAAAAATAGCTGTCGTATAATTTCAAGTTCACTTCGCACCATTCAATTTCACTTTGCAACATTCAGTTTCAGTCTACAATTCAATTTCAGTTCTTAAATTCAGTTTTTTGGGTTACACTTCCAGTCCTTTCAGAGTAAAATCGAGTGCTAGAGCTACGTTTTACCAGCGTCTGGAGCTGGATTATTCACCATGTCAAATGACCGGTGGAGAAACACTCAGGTAGGTAATAAATGTATAAGAACAAGCGTCATGTTTACAAATGATAGCCATACAGTAGCTTTTATGCTTATTGTGGCTGCTAGCTAAAAACGGTAGTTTAGCGTAGCTTGCTCTGGCTTCAGCATGGACAAATATGATCAACGCTTTTCAAAAGAACTCCAACGTTGTCAGCTTGTAGCCTTTCAGAGCCCTTTATGCCTGCAGAGAGCCCTACAGTAGGGAAACGTGCAAATGAATGTCCAAACTGTTGTGTTTGAGCTTCATTTATGTCTTACACCCAACTCTTCATCCCAACTCTTTAGCTAACTTAGTAACTTTAGCTAAAGTGAATAGTTAGTCTCATTCATTAGTGCAGCATTACTGGATCGCCCGTTTGATATGATATTTGACACTTACACTTGACACTTGATATTTGACACTTGATATTTAACTACCATAATTATTAATAATTCTTCGGTTACTGAGTGTATGATTAGTTTAAAAAAAAAAACATGCATACATTGTTGTGTTTGACAGGCTGAAGTTGTCAGGTCACCAAAACACCTCCTAAATCTACTTTTACAGGTGTTTTTTATGCTAGCAATGGACTGTCCACTGAAGACTGAAGATGCTGAGTCTCTACGCCTCGCCGTTGATCTTCTTGTGCCTTCATCTAGTTTTGGAAGAGACATTTACTTGAGCACACTCTCACATGCTCTGTACCTACACCACTGTCTCTGACAGTTGTAGCTTGGCCCATCAGAATGTGAAATTATAAGTGTGTAAAATGTGTTATTTTACAATGTACTCTCTGGGGTTCC
>VURO01018376.1:0-13161 GCA_015108175.1 Pelvicachromis taeniatus
CGGTGCTGCAGCACCAAGATTTTCAAAGATTAGTGGTGTAACTCTCTACCTTCATGTTAGCTGCTTTTTTAGCTTTCCTGACTGTTTAGGTCTGCTCCCTGGCTTTGCTTCTAATGCATAAAACACACCAGAAAACCCATATTACACTGTCTTTTCAACAAGACCTTCAAACTCCTTTGAAGATCAAAGTAACATTTGTACTTCTGCATCTGAACATGTGCCCTCGCATTTCTAGGTTTAGTGCCAGGTCCTTTCCTGTTAACCGTGGCCCGGACTCTGTGGATGGCAGGCGGCCACGGCTCAGGTTCCTCATCATAAAGCAACGGAAACCCATTCTGTCCATTGTTTGAAAGTGCTCCCGATGGCACACCAACCGCAGCTCTCAGCAGTGCAGATTTGCAAATGTTCTGTGTAATGTTAATAGAAAATGAGCACAGAGGTCTCCATTGAATGACTTTCCAGCACATTAGTGCCAGGAAGCCGTTCGTTTTAATGTCAGTGGTGTATTAGCGCTGCTATAGAGTGTTTTGACTGTAACTATCCCGGCATTTACTCTAAATATACACATTGCATTCTTTTTCTCCCAAGCATATCTTTAAGGCATAGTTAAGTAATTACTAGAGATTTTAAAATAAACACATCCGGTGCACAGGCTCGGTTTTGTTAACAGGACAATGGCTACCACCATTTCATGGTGTAGCTCCAGCACTGTTTAACACTTGACTCGATGCCCAGAGAACATGACACATGAGGTGGAGTGCTGCTCAGGGCTGCGGTCCAGCGTCTCAGCTCTGGAGTATCCATCATATTTCACACTGTCTCACTAAAAGAGCTTTTCATTTATAAGGCCCTGGCTTCCTGGTTACTCAAGCCCGCCGGCATGTGTGGTATGTAATGTGCCGTGCGGCGCATTTAACTCCCTTTTCCCCTTCTTATCTCACTTTACTGAAAAAAAAACACATTAGGAATATTATGTGATAAACAACAGCAGGCTTTCCAGTTAAATGTAAAAAAAAAAAAAGTGCTTTGAGTCATGCTGCAGACACACTGAAGAGACACCTGGAGCTGAACAGACGAGTGGAAAGTCAGTGCAGATACTGTATGCAATAAATACTAAACGTGAGGTCAAACAGAAACGGGCAAACTGATACTTGAATAATGTCCCAGTAAAATGATGCAGCCTTTTTTTTGACTGTGAACCGACTACTTATGTTTATACTTTGTCATATTTGAAGAATAGAATGAAGAATGCATATATCCTGTTACAACAGTGGTTGCAAAAATTATACATGGACAAAATTTCATATAATGAGGTCATGGTTTGTACGAGTAATCTGAACCAAGAGATCGGGTTCTCTAAGTGCTCTAAATCAGAGGTGTCACATTCATTTTAGTTTACTGGCCACTGACCTCTAGAGAGCTGGAGAAGCAAAACTCCACTCTTTCACTGTGACAAAGAGCTGTGGTTGGCATAGCAACAAAACAAGTGCAATTTCACTTGGGTTTTTCCACTTTCTGTAAAAATACTGTCCTTATCAATAATGACAATAATAATAATAATGTGTTTTTTCATGTAAAAATTATGTCATCCTTCCGGACTTATAGGTCTTGCTTTTGCTCTCCGTACATCCAACTTCTTCCACTTGTCCAATTCAGGGTCAGCATATCAAATCTGACTCCCCACCTACCAAGACCACTTGACTAATGTAGTCTTATCATTCCCAGCACGATTAGATGAGAGCATGGATAACACCAGAAGCATTGTAACTGGATTGATTGTAACTGAGTAAACAAGTACTTTACTCATGTTTAATGTACTTTGTACTATAAGTTTCCATGTTATGCCACTTTCTTTCTAAATGATTAAACTTTAAACTCCAAACCTATTTTAAACCATAAGTTACTTATTATTTTGCAGTGTAACTACAGTACTATGAATCAGGCTACCAAGAAATATATAAGTAATTAAATCAGTAATTATGATCCAATAATATCATTCAAATGATTTTGAAAAGTGCCATTCCACATAATAATCTCATTTGTTTGAGGTACTAAAACTTTTACATTATTAGGCTATTTAAGTAGGATTAAGCTTAACTAAATAAAGTCTTGTCCAACATAAGATTTTGTTTAAATTCTTGTGTGTCACCTCGTTTCTCGCAGTAAATAAGCAACAGGCCACAGGACTGCACATTACCCAGTTACTGCACAGAGCTTATTTCCGGTTGGTCCTCGCTGTGCCACCCCATTTCAAAAATCCTGGATACGATATGTTCAAAGTCACAGGAGGGGTCTAGCCAACCCAGCTGTCATAGAGCAAGAGGCAAGGTACACCTAAGGTCTTACTTTTTTCTTTGTAAAAATACAGAGAAAGAGTTCATCTCCTCTGCAATCTTTACACTTTGCAAAGCCATCCAGTGGGCTGGACTGGTGGCCCAGTTCTGTCCACAGGCTGTATGCGTCAAGCAGTTTTTCTACTCTTGGCACTTTATGATGTCAGTGAGGCTGTGAGTACAGAAGCTCCGCCCCCCTGCTGTTGAAACCTTTTATTTGTATTGAACTTTTTTTCCTCAATGGGCAGCCAATCAGAGGAAGCTGACTTACAGAAAGGGTGGCCTAAGAGGGAGAAGTTGTTTTTTTCCAAACATTGGAGCAAAAGATTCATATGATAGATACAAATTATTCTGAGCTGCCAATCATGCAAAACTATTCTAATAGCAAGAATAAAAATGGGCACCTGGAATTGTTATAATACAACCCCTTTAACCATGCTCCTAGTTTAAAAGCCCAGTTATGATACTAGTATTAGTACTAATCAGCTGGATGCTTAAAATGAATGATAAGGGCAAACAGAATGACTATCCCAAATAGGTGTTACAGCTTCTTAGTCAGAACTAAAGTGATGGTCAGATTGATAGACAAACATTGTATCCATAGAGAATAAGGGAGTAAAATCACAGCTGGTTAAGTTCACATTCTGCTTACGGGAAATTAGATGGGGTGATCATTTACTCTGAGAACTTGTGGCTTTTCAAGGTTTCATTAGTATCTGCTAAAGCCATTGTTTCCCCAGTCTGCATTGTCTGTAAATTCACTGTCTTGGTATTCAGCCTGGCATTCACTACATTCCAGCTATCATCAAGGCCAATCCCCACAGTCTGGCACCAGTCAATGGTATTACAGTAACATCCTGTCCTCTGTTCACAAAGAATGCTTGCTTTGGCATATATTTGGATGTGTTCTCTATTAGAGGCTTTAGCGCTCTTAGTCGCTGCATTAACTGCACTCGTTAATGACTGTCAAAACACAGGAGGGATGTTACACTGCCAGACGTAGAGCAGGATACTTGACACCACTTCTAATCTTTGTCTGCTTGAAATACCAACCAGACGTGAACAGAGGAAAAGTCAAGAAGGGAGAGAGATTGCAAAAGTAATGCTTGTTCAGGGCTGTGAATGGAATTTAGTGCAAGTAGTAAAATTAAACTGTGCCTTACCATGTGTTCGAGTGACTTCTGTATATGCTACACTTACAATTCAGCTCAGGTCCTCCTAATACAAAGTGTCACACTGGAAAACACAATTGTGTATTGTAGTTTTTCACTATGGATACAATAGCCAGTGTTGACAGAAAGTTGGAGTATGCCATTATTGGTTGTCAGTTAGCTGGTTAAATTGTTAGTTCAACCTAACGTCACCATATGTAGACAAACGGGAAACTTGATCAGCTAATGCTATCACTGCTTAGTTAGCATGATTAGCAAACTGCCTCCATATTTAACCATGATATCAGACATGCATCTCTTTGGATAGCAAAGTTCCTATAGAGAATCCACACAGATGCAGGAGAATATGCAAACGCCACACAAAAAGGCCCCAGCAGTCCAATGGATTCAAACGTTGGACCTTCATGCTGTGAGGTGATGGGGCTAAACAACACAACACCATGCTTCCCTCCAACAGAGCCTAATGCTTTTCAATTATTAAATGTAAAACTGGATGACCCCCCTGCGACAGACTGGCGACCTGTCCAGGGTGTACCCCGCCTCTCGCCCCAAGACAGCTGGGATAGGCTCCAGCAATCCCCCGCGACCCTGAAAAGGATAAGCGGCTGAGAATGGATGGATGGAAACTGGATGACCCACAAAGAAACAGCAAATGAAGGTGGCTGAAGTGGAGGCTTAGCAGAGCATCTCTGTGAAGATGTCCGTGAGTTCTAGACTCCCTGCAAAAGCATTTTAATCCAAAAAACATAAAACCAGTCCTTATATTTAAAATGATGTTTAGTTGTTAAGTTACATTTGGACCTCTGAAACTGGGCGCAATTTCGCCTCTTGATTGTTTGATTAATAATCTAATGTGGTAGTGTAAAGCAAAAAGTTAACTGCATTTGCATTCACAGATGTTCAGACAGCAAACTCCAAGTAAATGCTGACTAAAACAGAGTAATACAGATATTGTTTTCTTGAATTTAACAGAGGGATAGATGGCTTAAGAAAGTGCAACACTGACCACTAAAAGCTAATAATGTTCAATGCTGGCTGCGATAATAAACTTGCACACGTTTACGTCTAATTCTTTACCATGAAGTGGAAAAACACTATGATTAAATGACAAGCAGAAATAGGATTAGACCTCCTGGGAATTTCCTGCATTTAAAATCTGTTCTTGCTCAGGTCGTAGTTAATTTGACCAGACTCCCCCTTCTAATGTGCTACCAGGTCCCCCATAACTGCAAAAGGTGAGTTGTGTAGCACGCTATTAACTGGGAAGGTCGAGAGGGCACTTGAGGTCAGCCTACAATTAATAGTAATGTTAATGTACTCTATAACATATTTTGGCCCAGGTTCACATTTAAAGTCTTGGCTTTCAGTATTATGTTTATTTACAGTCTACATAAGGCAATATGTTTCTTCAAATGAGAAGCCTTTTGTTTGGAGACAAAACTACCATATTGGAAGCACATTGCATTAAGATTCATCCCACAAGCTCTGTTTTCTGTTGCTTTAATAATGAGCTGGTCCAGAGCCCAAACCCCTGGGAGCAGTATAATCACAGTTTAATGAGCTGTATCAGGACCGGTGCCGAGAGCCGAGGGATTTGGAGAGTTACTGACGAGGCTACAGGCCCTACCTGTTACCCCAAATGCTCCCATAACAGAACATCTGGATTCAATGGCAATAAAACACAATTTGTGTGACTGTTATTTACACCGTTATTAGATTTGTCCAAACCACCTCTTATTTATCAGCAAAATGTCTCCAAAAAAATAAGGGCTACAATCTTCAGCTGTTTCTTTTGTGTTTGGCAGTTGGTTCTCAAACTGTGGTATATGTGTACATGTATATACATAAAGCTCCCGCAGGTGGTTCAACAGTATGTGGGAATTCGATTAATATGGCATGTTAATTACCAAAAAAGGCTAAAAGGGGTTTTTGTCATGGTCAAATAAAAGCAGCACACACAAACACATCTGACAACAGATCTGGCACACCCCTTGAAAAATGAGTCACAATTGCAACTGTTCATGCAAGTAAATATCATAAAACAGCAGCAGCAGATGTTTCAGAAATGAACATTTCCATTGCCTGTATAAGGCCTCAGTTCAGACTAAAGAACTAGAGTAATATGGGCGCAAATTGAAAAGAATCACCAAAGCAAATGCGTATGCTCATATTAATAGAAGACAATGATTTCAACATGTGTCAAAATGAAGGCATATCACTTTAGGTTCTCAGTAAACTGTGGCCCACCTGGTAGTTGTTAATGTCTGCGCAGAAGCACACACAGCATGCGCACGTCAGACTAAACACACAGTTACACCTCCACAGTTCCTGCAATGCAACAAAAAGGAAAGTTTGATGTTGCTGGTAGATCATTTCAACAATTCAGTAGACTGAGTAGCCTTGTTGTTGACAAGTCTGCTATGAAACGTCTTCTAATTTCAAAGTCCACATAAAAGCAAAAAGTATGGATTCATGAATACCGAACAAAACCTTCAGATAGACATAGAACTAAAAGAGGCATGCCTAAAAGTGAGGTAGAGGTAAGTTTCATCTTTGTGTGCAGCCAGCTTCCTGCCACAGTTTCCTGCCACAGAGCTGGGCTGCATAATACAGATAAACTACATGATCAAAGACATTTTACTTTATTTAATGAAACACCCTGCACACTTATTCAGTTATTGCATTCAGACATGTGAAACGGGCTTTGCAACATTCGTAGACATGTTTGCAGGAACAAATTCATAGACTTGCTGTTTGTTTGCTAGCAGTGAAAATAATGAGTGTCAGTCGGAAGTGTGCTAGCTGGAGCCAAATCAGTAAAAATGCATTCTTTTACCTAAATAAATATTATAAAGGCTATAAAAATGTTTTAATCTGGTCCCTGCTGTATTTCAAAAGAATACACAATGTGACACATGTAATCACTGGCCACTTTGTTAGGTACACCTTACATGGCCCAAACCAGAATTTCCATTTTCGAATCTCTGTATACTCTCGTGTGGAAACAGGTTTCCACCTGGGGCAAAAAGGAATAAATAATTTTTAAAAAATAAGAGCTATATATAATTTCTTACCTCCATAACAACAGTGTGGGTGCAATTTTTAAAATTTTTTACATCCATCCATCCATTCGCATCCGCTTATCCTTTTCAGGGTCGCGGGGGGCACTGGACCCTATCCCAGCTGGGCGAGAGGCGGGGTACACCCTGGACAGGTCGCCACTCTGTCGCAGGGCTAACACACACAGACAGACAACCAGTCGCACTCACAGTCGCTCCCACATTCACACCTATGGGCAATTTAGTGTTTCAAATTAACTTATCCCTACAACCTGCATGTCTTTGGACAGTGGGAGGAAGCTGGAGTACCCGGGGAGAACCCACGCAAACACGGGGAGAACATGCAAACTCCACACAGAAGACAATTTTTCCTGAAAGTGTTTTTTGTAGCAAGAATTTGCATTCAATATCATAAAGTTTTGTAAGTGCCAGTGCTACATTAACTTATTGCTCCTTAGTTCTGTCTTCTCATCCAAATATGGATTTAAATCTAGTTTAAAAATAACAAACAAACAAACAGACAGACAACTTGAGAATTAAGCAAGTTCCAGTGGGTGACATCACAGTGGCCAGTCAATTTTTCATATGCAGTTTATAAAATCGAGCACTCCTTTAAAATAATCCCATAAACATGAATACAGATGGATCAGCTGAATATTATCTTCAGTTTAATCGAATTTCTCAGTTTAACCAGTGAATGAATATCCAGTGCAGTTAAGCCTTTTCTTTTCCTGTTCTAATCATTACTATATGCTAAAAGACCAGTCATATCCATTGCCTATAGACCCATACAAAAAGTGACAAAAGTTTCTTGTGTACTGCTAACAGTCTATAATGTCATGGTCTCCATTGCCAGGTCAGGATGTATTTTGGTTCCTTCTGAGTGGAAACGGCCTGGAAGGAGACCCTTCCCCGGAGGCAGCTCTCTGAGCCACCAACAGCCAAATTGTATAAAAGGACAGAGTCTGTGTTTGTACAAGTGTTTCACATAAGTCCAGTCCCAGACATATTTCTGAATGAGGCGAAGTGACGGATGATTTTCGGAATCCCAACTTTTCCCTCTGTGAAGGTTCCAGCCAGATCTTCAGACACCTGCCTCACTTCTCAGGAATTTATCCGCAGACACCGCTGTGCTGTGTTCATATCCATGTATTACTATCTACGCTTAAGTTCTAATTTTGTTATGTTTGCACCGACAACTCATTAATAACGAACAGCAACATGATGCACAGTTATGGCTGCCTGGAAATTATTAATGCAACCCGTGATACTTCAACCATTAGACCACCCTCTCCCATGTTTATTTGACGTTTCAACACCTAATTGATTGTAAAAGCTGCTGAAATGTAAACTGCATTTTTGCATGTCGGGCCAGGTTTTCTGTTTACTACTGTAGCCCTCTCTTCATATCTCTGGGTTTGGAAGAGGAGACAGAAAGCTATGAGCAATGACCACATTGAGGATCTACTGTATACTAATTGATAACATGTGTATAGGGAGGTAACGTGATATTAAGCTTGTGTACAACCCAAACACAGGCCACCTGCTGTGGTTTTGGAGAGAGACGAGTTCATCTCCCACCGCAGTGGCGACCATTCGGATTTGAGCGGTTCACACGGGGACACGCTGGCCAGAGTCCATAAGTCAATCAATCAGCGTGTTGAGTCCAGAGTTGAAAAGCTTTGGCTGGAGTGGCTGCTTTTGCAGCAGCAGTAGAAAATGTCCCAGATGAAACTTTAGAGGAGGGAGGAGACTTTTGGCGACTGTAATTAATCACTGTTTCTCAAATAAAGAGAGTCCAACATGTAAAAGTTTTATCAATGAACGTTTCTTTACTATCTCACTGTGTGCTCTTTGGCAAGACGTAGTTTCACCTTTTTCCAATAATGGTTATCGCATTTTGGAACAAAATGTCCGAGGGTTGTTGTTGCCAAATTGCCTCATATGTCACTCAGAGGATTTCATTAAATGTCTCATATGTCCTGTAGTCATTAAATGTCTTCACCGTGCTCTTTAGCCAAATACAAGCTTATGAGTTCTGTACTTTCCGTTACAGCATTTGTTTTCTCACTCCAGACAGCTCTGTACATATCAACTCATAGTGCTTTGGAACATCCTGGGGAGAATTAGCTGAAAACCCTCTGCACCGTCTCTCAGGCTCATTTTGTTCTACAGAGAAACACGCTGCCAGCTACCACACACACACACACACACACACACACGAACACACAACTGTGCTAGTCACTCCCAGGACACAGCTCAGTTAGTGGCTTGGACAGTACACAGATAAGATAATATGCAGCCCAGCCACTTCCCCTTTTCCCACATTTATCAAAACAAGGCCCAGCTCATGCTATCTATACATAAAATACAGTATGCCACATGTAAGAAACACTGAAAATCAACTCACCCAAATAGCCCAAATATTTTCCTCTTAGTCAATGACTTATATCAACAACTTTCTACATTTATTAATAGGATTATCACTGATCTGAAAACACTGAATGAAAAGCTTTCGAGCTGCACTAGAAGGGCAGCATAGTTTGTTTTCACTTGTAAGGGTCTGGCAGCCTACAGGGACCTGGACTGCACAGAAACACATTTTCCACGTGTATCCTTTACATGGGAGATGGATAGTCAACGTCTTCAGAGCAAGATATTGTGTTCCAAAAGTTTTACAGAAAGAGATGAAATCATATTAACTGTCCACAGAAGCATTTGCCCAGGCTGAGATGAGTTTTGCTCATTTTTTCTTGGAACCACAGTCCAGTAAATCTAACGTCCTGTTTAACCTGCCATCCACTGACAAATGGCCACAAATTAGAGTCTGACTGTATATTGACTCTCTGTCAATTTGGACTCAAAACAATTGTCTGCACTATTAAAAAGTCAACGCACCCATCTTGTAATCCTGCTTTCAGGAACAGTAGATTCATGCTTTTCCCAAAAACCTGTGCAGCTGTGATGAAGTGTGCCACTATAGTGTGGCCACTAGTGTGAACCTTAACATCGTTAACACTATGTGTAGATGTAAAAGTGATAGCCTTGAACTGTTGTTCAAATACAAGAAAGTGAAGAAATGAGGGGTAGTGCAAGACACAGTGGTGTAAATGGCTTTTAAAGAATACCTATCAGCAAGCTTTCTTTATGTATTTTTAAGCTTTCTCATTATGGTATATTTTATCTATAGTAAAAGAAAATAATGTATAGCCAATAATAGGCAGGGTCCTATATCAGTGTTACTCAGGTACTAGCTTTTAGACAAAGCTAATGGTCTGCAGTGATATTAATGACAAAACAGCAGGCTGCCAAACATTCAAAGCCACCATATGAATACAGCGACTTTCACACAATATTAACACTTATTTGCATGTGCAGTATTAACTAATGCTAGTAAACATGGTGCAGTTTGCGCACCAAGCAGCAACCTCCAGGATTCAAGAATTAAGCCAACTCAAAAGTGCCAAATATTGCAGTTCCAAAAGGGGCCACTTGAGGCTTGTTCCAATATAGAGTAAATTGGTACTTTCGGCTCGTCCCTTATTTCGTTTCTTTTGGCACAGCTCTTCCTGATTCAACCCTGCCATTTATCCAGGCTTTGCACTTTGGCTCTTGAACAAATCCAAATAATCTCCCATGTTAAAATACCCAACGTACTGGCTTCATATTTACAGTATAATAGAATAGAATAGAATAGAATAGAATAGAATAGAAAAGAAAAGAATAGAATAGAATAATCCTTTAATTGTCCCACAGGGGGGGAATTTGGTTGTAACAGCAGCAAAGAGACACATACACTAACAGAACAAGACACAGAACAGAAACACAATTTTTTTTACAGAAATAGAGTATTTACATAGCAGAGTACTGGAAAATGTATAAATAATTAAGAATGTAACTGAGAGAAAAAATAATGTGCAATGTGCAAAAATAATGTGCAAGTTATAACAGTGGTAGTTATTAGCTCAAAGTTAGGGATGTAGCTACTTCTACTGTTACCGTTTTTTAGAGTCAGAGTCTAGTATTTGTTATTCTGTTGCTTAGCACTGATTGGCAGACATCTCTACTTACTCTATTGCACTGAAAACTGAAAACTTCACCCGCCCACCCAAATATGGTTACTGTTGGCTTCAAGATCTAACACGGTAGCAGCCAAAATGCTAGCGTTGAGGCTCATAAATGCTAGTTCACAAGCTAATGGGCGTCACCATGGTAGGTACATCCATCTTTTGTGTACAGTCTATTTGGGTGCACAACCTTTTTTTTCATTGCTTCTTTTTTGTTACTACCAACTTATGAATGTTAAAAGTGCATATTCAGTCTTTTACATTAATTTATGCAACTGATTTTAAGTATAAAAATCTGATAAGGTACATTGCTGTTTTCAAATTTCTCAGAATTATACATACCAAAGCACAGTACATGTCTCTCTGATGTCTGTGCACAACATAAAAAAGTGCTCCTCCCACTTTTTAAAACTTCACAGGTCTTCTAAATTGAATTTCAGTCCTTCATTTTTGCAGTAATTGATGTTCAGTTTGGGTGACATCACAGCAACATAATGCCCTATCCTATCCTGTTCCCTCCATAAGTGACTCAGTGTAATTCACAACCTGCCCCAATAGGAAAAAGACCCTTTTCCAGAAATTTCCAGACCAAAGCCAGTTAAAGGCCTACAGGAGAACAAATCACAGTTGGGACCGTCTGAAGTGGAAAATGAAGAGGACCAAAATAAAGCAGAAGCATGTCTTTTTCATAGCAGCATGTTTTCTATTACTGTCATCTTAAGTGGAGACCAGCAGGAGCCAGGGAGTATTACAGTAAAGATACAACATTTGGAGCAAAGGCACATACTGCCTTTCATCAGATAGTGCCTTGGCAGGACAAATGACAAACCTGAGGAAAGTTTCAAGGTTGTTTGGACAAAATGTACAAGAGCCCAAAATGCAAGTCAAATATTGTTGAATGGTGGTGTTTGAGACCATTTAGCTCAACGAAGAAAAACAGGTATATAATAATATATATATTTTTAAAGCTACACCTGAGTGGGGGTGTTGATCATCCTCTATGTACAAAACTGACAGAAGGAAAAAGCGCTTGTGTAAAGGATCTAGTGGAAAATAAACATGACCACCACGAGATAAGCATTTCTAATCCCCGGGAATAAATACACAGGCTGATGAATGTCTGAGTGACAGCTTAAAGACAGAGCTTATTTGTATGGGCGTACTTCCTCATGGCAACATTACTTACAGGCGCATACAGTTGTCAGGCAATTTTCCCTCTCTGCAAATAGCACCACTCTCTCAACGCACTCAGTATGCGCTGCATGCCTGCACAGTATTCCTGATTTTAAAAACGCCCTCATTTACTGCAGTTTGAAGAAATTAGAGTCAACAAAACAAAAGTTACGAAAGGTTCAGTCACACTTATTACAGAAATAAGATCTTAATGCACAATAGTGGCAAGGCAATCCCTAACCTGACACACACAAAACACACACACTAAAATACAGGGCCTATGCTAATGTGAAAAACATATGTTATTGTATATCTTCCCTATTTATAGTGAGCAATTCTAGTCGCTCAAGCTGTTTTATTTTAAACTGGCCATTGTAAAACTGCAAGTGTGCCTTGACACTGAGTGCCATCGCATGTATGGAAGAATCACATTTCATCTGGATTATCACTTTAACAGATGGTAGCCTTTACAGGAAAAGATATTACGATTGTTGTGCACTCTGATTGGCAGTCAGGTTGTTCATTTTGGCAAGCTGTCAGGATGCTGAGAAGGAAGGTGAAGAAAAGAAACTTGTACGGACAGGTTTTTAAACCTATGTCGTTTTACTTGAGCCACCAGCTTGCTCCAGACCAAAATACCGTGATCTCTGTGTTGAACCTTGTTTACTTCTCAGTTTGCCCTGAGTGTCTTCTATTTCAATGCCTCTTTCCATTTACTACCTGCTTTATTTTGTATGTTACTTCCTCTTGTGTTTTTTTCATGTGTCTTCACTTCCTTTGTTACTTTTCCACAATTATTATTGTCTTAATTGTGTTCGCCTGTGATATATAACTACCGTATATCTTCCTTTAGAAGCCCGGGTGCTTATTAAAGAAATTATCCGGCCGGCCCGGCGTTTAAAAGAGACCGGTGGTTATTGGAGACCGGCTCTTATTCCCTTCTCAGACGGAAATGTCGCGGAAGTGAGAGGGAAAGAGGACCCAGGTGCGGTTTTTAGACTGAGGTGAAAAGACAGTGCTTTTACTTACAGTGCTCCAAAACGTATTCCAACAGTTCACAAATAATGCAGTTCCCAATTGTGCTCCTCCTTTGCTCCCGAGTGTCTCCTTGTCTGTGGTAGCCCAGTGCACGAGTGGTGCTCCCCGAAACTTCTCTCCGCCCAACTCTCCAGGAGAGGACGTAAAAGAAAATCACAGTTAGCAGGTTAGCTAGCCGACAGTTCCAGTTCAGTGTAATAATCCCACTTCGATGGTCGCTGCATCCAGCTTAAATGCCGCTGGTTGTAGATGACGGCTGATTGGAAACAGCTGGCCGAGTGACGAGACGCGGGAGGACCGACGACAGCGCGGAGGGACT
>VURO01018377.1:0-11961 GCA_015108175.1 Pelvicachromis taeniatus
TATATATTGTTGTTAGTGTTTATTTGTACAGTAGCTGCATAGAGTAAAGTGTGTATGTGAAATGACATGTAAATGTGATTGCTGTATCTTCAGACCTGTCCAGCTCCCCTCCTGGTCCATATGGACAGGAGCAATACATCTTCAGACCCGAGGAGCACTTCAAAGCCCCGCCCATCCTCCCGCCTCACCTGCTTCAAGTCATTCTCAACAAGGACACCAATATATCTGTCAGTATCTACACCTTTCTCTCAGTTTACAAATCAGACATAATTTATTAGACCCTGATGTGACTCATCTTTTCCTGTTACTGTTTTCTTTGTGATTTTTTTTTTTTTCCTCCTACTGTCTGTTGCTAGTGTGACCCTGCCCTGCTGCCTGAACCCAACCATGTCATGCTAAATCACCTATACGCACTTTCAATAAAGGTAGGTTCGCTCGCAGCAGAATGTCATAATGACTCAACATTATTCTTCAGTTCTCTTGCCTTATTTTTATTGTGTTATTAGGTAATTGATCAGTTAGGTGGTTTAATTAGATAGTAACAAAAAATATCATGTTGGGCTTAGAAAAACGGTATAATTTGGATTCAAAGACAATGTTTGACTTGAGTCCAAATTATTTTGTGGTTGTGGTTGTGTTACAGTGACAGTAACACAAAAAGGGGACAGTTTGTTTCCATGTGGACAAAGAGATTGTTGCCATGAGCTCTAACTGACTTATTACATGTGTCCTGGCTCGCTAGCTTGGTTGGCAAAATACACAAGCTTATTGTGGCATTAAATTAGATATTAATAGTAAAAACAAAGGAACGTATATAAATTTATATCATAGCCGACTCCATTTAGCTTTTAGTGTAGCTGAAAACAAAACCCACCCACCTTTTTCCTCCTACTGTTAAGTTGGGGCTTTTAATGCTGAAGTCTTATGGCGTTAACCTTAAGGGGCCATAAAGGTCACTTGGATATTGCCATTTATTTCAATTTATTTCCTGGAATATTGGCTTAGTGTTCTTAAATGAACCAAAGCTGTGGTGAGGTTTGTGGTAAATTAGGTATTTAACTAATCCATTATGTAGTAGTTGGTATTTTCAAATTGAAGCATATTTGCTCTGAATTTGGATCCCACTTAATGATAGACTGTTTTTTGTTTGTTTGTTTTTCTCTCCTCTTTAGGATGGAGTAATGGTGCTGAGTGCGACTCACAGATACAAGAAGAAATATGTCACTTCTCTACTTTACAAGCCTATTTAAACCTCAGCTCGGGTGCCCCCCAGTGCTTTTAGCAGCATGTTTATAATCTGCTGTGTTTTTTTGTTTATTTGTTTGTTTTAGTTTTTTTTTTTATGTGTGCGTGTGTGTCTGTGGTTGTGTATATGCGGGTGTGTGTGTGCGTTCTTGTTGTTACATTTAGCCAAATCTTGCACTGAAACAAGTTTACAGACGAGCTTAGAGGCCCATGGCTGTGACTTTGGTTTTAAAGAGGCTGCACTTCTGTCTACATAGGGCTCTAAACAATAGTAGCGAAGTGTGTGTGTGCCAGGTGTTGGAGAAAGCAATGAGAAACATATTGTGGCTTTTACCTGTGACATCTACAGACAGATAAGAGACTGACTAAATCACTGTGTGTATTCAAGCATTTGATGCAGATCCTTGTTACGCATGACTTTTTTTCCAGGTAGAGAACCTGTAAATGATATGTTGGATTATAGGTTTTAATTCAGTTGAGTTTGAATTTAATCAGTGTTGTGTGATCGTATTCACCTTTCTACTGATTCTGTTAAGCTTTTAACTGAGTAAAGGATGAATAATAGGAAGACTTAAAGTGGCATGAAGTCTAGGTCAACAGGTTGAGGTGAAGAGCAGCACATTTAGCATTGCTTGAACTCAAAGTGCAATAAAAAGCAGAAATACTACATTTTAGCTCAGACCAGAAGTATCATGCTTATTCTTGTTTAGGAAGCAGCAGGAACAGCAGCTCGTGCTCAAACGTTTGCAGCGACTCGGAGCGGTCCTCGTTTGTGAAAGAAAAGCACATTTCTTTTCATTTAATGTAACATGAAATTGATCAGCAGTTAATGATTAATTAATTCATGGCTGATTAACTTTTAATGGCCTGTCCAAATGCGTGTACAGAGGCACATTTTTAGAAAGAGAGAGGCTTTGGCAACGTCATGGCAACTTCCGGTTGCTAGGGAAATTTGTGCATTTCCTAACGAGCTGAAAGTGGTTGCTAGTCGTCTCAAATATAGTGCTATGCCAAAAAACACCATGTGATTACTTTGTTCATAGATTATGACAGTTTCCCATAATTTTCAAGAAAGATGCAGATTTGTCTGCAAACACTTTATAATGATTTATCGACTGTTGGCCTTCAAAGTTAAAGCCATGGCTTGGCGAGTGACTGAGGCTTAGCAGTCAATTTCACAGCGACTTCCAGCAACCATACGCAACAGGTTGTGGAATACAAATTTTTCCCTAACAACCGGTGGTTGCCAGTCCACCTCCAACTGGTCTCTAGGCCTGTGTAACTGAGGCCTAACATGGTCAGTCAGCCTTTTAAACTAATGATAAATTTGCATTACTGAATAGAGTTTGCCATTCAAACAAGACTGAAGGGTTCTACAATAAAAGAGAGAACTGTTTTTATGAAAACTTTTGTATTGATTGAAAAGATTTTATTAGCCGTAAAATCAAATATGACTTTCTTTAAAAAAAACAAGGACATTTCTGATCCCAGTCTTTCGGTTCTGGTTTGAAGTGCTGAAAATGCAGAACCCACAGTTGGGTTTGATGTAGTGTCTTGAGTTTATGGTCAAGTTGTGGTCACTGTGGGAGGAGTACTCACCTGTTTCAACTGGGAAACTCACTTTCCACATGATGATGGTCAAAGGTCATTTAGTTCTGCTGTTGCCCTGATGTAAGTTTTCAAGCACTTTACCGTTCTGTGAGCAGGAGTGTCGATGTAAGCTTTTAACTATGCAGCAGAGAACTCGTGTACTATAGCGTCTCTGAACTACAGGAGCTGATTTAGTCTAATTAAGATATTTTGCTGTGCTTTGTGTGTGTATCTGAATGGAGTTGTATTTATCAAACAGGATTACAGGAATGTACTGTATCTGTTACATGTACTGTATAGTTCTACACAGAGGCCTGTACACGCAAACAGTTTCACCTTGCTGCTTGGTATTGACTGCCCTTACAAAGATATGTGTGGTGCGCATTTAGAAAGTAAATGGTAAATGGACTGATTCTTATATAGCGCTTTTCTACTCTCCCGGAGTACTCAAAGCGCTCTATACAACACCCACATTCACCCAATCACGCGCATTCATACAAGCACTTTTTATGTACTTAGTGCTCTAACTAACATTCATACACAGTCATACTCCGACGGATGCATCGGAGAGCAACTTGGGGTTAATATCTTGCCCAAGGATATTTGGCATGCAGACTGGGGGAGCCAGGGATCGAACCACCAACCTTCCGATCAGTAGATGACCTGCTCTACCACCTGAGCTACAGCCACCCCAAAGTGACTGACAGCACACACCTCAAACAGTAGTCAGAGGCACATTATCAGATGAATCGACAGGGCTGTACACATGATCAGAACTCAAGCGTTGTACAGAGTTTGCTTACCCATCTGTGTTCATAAAAGCATTCTTTTTTTTTTTGGTTTGGTGGCTTTAAAAGTTGTTTGCCACTTGCAATTTGTGATGTTTAACTGTCTGCATATTAAGTACAGTATATACCAACGTCTGGTAAACTCCAGACTTGTCAAAGGGGCTTTCATAAATCCTGTTGAGTGTAGAAGTGTTTCGTAAAAGCCAAGTCAAGCTAGGAAGTTTTGTCCAAAGAGTTTCATATGACAAGGGATTGTGGCAATGCAGCCAGTTTCCCAGACACGGATTAAGTCCTAAACTCAAAGAAGATCCATGTCTGCTAGACTTAGCTGTTTTAAGGCTGAAACTTGAATTTTACAGCGGTTTCATGAATGTTTTTAAAAAATGCTTTGCAGAAGCAGAAGATCCACTGTACAAGGTTTTACTTGTTTGCAAATAAAATAAAGAGGGTGCACTGATCCCATTTCCTCTGTCTTCTATTTAACTTGACTCTTTATTGTATCTGTGGATTTGTGGTTAAACATTTGTCCTTAATACCTGTTTTTATTTCAACCACTTAAGTTTAAACCACTGGAGACAAAGTTAGAGAGTAAAGGCTAAGGTACACATGATGAGGGATGGTGAATAAATGGGATGAAGGGATGCATTTTGTGCTGTGTGGCAGCAGGAAAAGAGGAAGACCACAGAGAAGATTCATGGATGCAATAAAGGAGGTTGGTGTGACAGAGGATGCTAGGGATGGGGTGAGATGGAAGCAGGTGATCAGATACGCTAAAGACGGCTTGATCTAAAACCGCGGTTCAACCTCTCACCTTGTTGCAGTGATGAGTGCATCAGAAGGTGTCAGTTCACTTTGACATCACTCATATTTGTGGTGTAAATCTAATCAACTTTTCCTACTGGTAATAGAAAATTCAGATTTATATAGCGCCAAATCACAGCAACTATCACCTCAAGGTGCTTTATATTGTAAGGTATGACAGCGGGAGGGGAAAACTCCCTGCTAATGCTAGTGATCTGAATATAAAATAAACAGAAGTAAAAGATTTTAAAGTGTTTTTATTTTATTGTTTCCCAAAATCCTTCAGTAGTAATACTTTTGCCAACACAACACACAGTTAAATCATCAGAGACAGGACCCTGAAGAGTCCTGCATCGGCCTTCTAGTTCATTTTGCACAAACTCAGGAAAAAAAAAAGCTGCACCAATCAGAGCACAATATACATATGCAACTCGGCACCAACAAAGCATTGTTGGTTCCCTCCTTAATAAAAAGGCTTTGTTTACGCTCTTATAAGGTGCTCTGTGAATCAAACACTTAATCTTTTCAGTCACTGGCTTTTAATTTTATTTACAGTACACAAATCTTCAAAACGTTTGACCACTTTCTGTAAAACTTGGCAACTTTTGTCTTTTTTTCTGAAGACTCGAGCGCAAACAAAACCTAATTTGGCAGAACTCAGGTAGACGCTTGTTGAAGGCCATTTCTACCACTGAGAGCAGACTTAAGAGGCTCTCAAGCTAAAATTTGAAGGCAAGTAAAGCAACATCAATCTGAGCTTCATTACAGGTGGATGGCATTGTGATCAGTGACGTAAATATCACAAAGGCATAGTTTACTTAGCAGACAGCCTATATATGACTAAGTGTTTCAAAGTGACACAACCTCTTTAGCGTACACTGCATGTAAATCATACATTGCAAACGCACTCAGAATTCAATGATGTTTAACATCAAAATAAAACATATCAAGCTATTGCACAGCTACCCAGGTAATCAACTTTGCAAAAAAGCAAATGTTGGATGTTTCCACTCACGCAAAACATCATCCAGAAAAGCAAGTTTGCTTGGGTTTTTTTTTTTTTTTTAGCATAAAATGGCAAATGTACAGCAAGAAAACACATCAAACTAAATGTGAAGTGAGTGAATTATGGAACAACGACCTCACCAGCAGCCTGCCAAAGTTTGCATCATCCATATTGCCGTTGCCATGGGAATGCTAGGATGGCCTGAACCAAGAGAAATAGCAAAGATAATAGCGTATGGCCACTTGGTTTAGGTTTTTTCTTTTGGTCCAATAAAGGAGCTCATTTCTGTCACACAATTCTAAATAAAATGAACACAGCTGTCTAACGGTTACCGTCTCTGTGGTTCAACAGGCCCACCCAATAACTTAACACTCGGGAAACTCCTCCGACCTGATCCAACTGGGGTTTCGCCATTCGCATGGATGAGGCAAGTCAGAGTGAAGTACAGAGTTCAAAGTTCAAACTTTGGCAAGTTTTGGTGATTCCCTGTTCCATAGCTTAAATTTTCACCATTTACAATCTCTGTCATGCATAAACACTCGAGAAAAATAAGTATAATCGTAACACCGGTCGTCTCCTAACATCAGTATGAGCGTGAATGATAATAATTCAGTGTCAGGCAAAGAAGTAATAACCCAGTGCAGCATAATCATTCAACAAACTACATCATTATTGCACATGCTCGTATGAGAACTCCTGCCGAGGAGTGAATACGCGTGTTTAGCCTGGTTCCATTTGAGTACTCGAACCTCTTTTTACAAACTATAGTCCAGCCTGGAAATCAGAATCAGCCAGCTTCACAATTCTGGGACTTGTTTAGTGTTTTTGAGTTTGGTGTTGGACGCCACCTCTGCGGACTAAAAGAGGAGGTTGTGACTGAAATGGAACTTTCCCGTTCAGCTGCTTCTAAGCATCGGGTAATGTCTGACATACCATTCATAAGCTTCCTCCACAAACACAGATATAGCTAGTAGCAAACTAATAGCAGTGATCGACTACCTACTGTACATTCCTCCACTATGTGTAATGATACATTGTCAGTGTCATTTTTCTTTGCATTGCATTTGCAAGGTGTCCTTTATAATTAGAGTGCCACAAGAATAAGTACTTGTGATCCTGCGGCAGTCAAAGTTGAAGCTGTCTTGTCTTTGAGTGGGCTGTGTTCGATCACACACACACACACACACATATTTATGTATATATAAATATGTGTGTGTGTGTGTGCACGTGTGTGCAGAATTCCTTTCACAAGCCATTTTGAACATGCATGAACATCTCTTCCATCCACAGGCTGTCTGGCTCTCTCTAGGGGATGCCTTTAATGCAGGTAAAGCGGTGTGCATCTTTAAGCTGTCCAGTGATGAAAAATCTTTACCTGATAAATACCCAAATTCTTTCTGTGTAACCCGGCATCTAACGGCATCCTCGACCACTTCCGCCACATCACTGAAGCCATCTTAGGCACATTTTAAACACCTTCTTCTGACACACACAACAAGGCAAACTGCTGACTGTATCACTCAAAGACAATAATACACATGATGGTGGGGGATGTCACAAACAGTGGAGAGGGTGAGGGGAATCAGGTAAGCCTCCGGGTGCATATTACACTGTGCAGACGGTGCCTGGAGGAGGGAAGGACTGAAGCATTTATGGCTGGACGGCGGTAAAGGGCAGGGCATGTGAGGGGGAAAGGTGGGATGGTGGGTCTTGGCTGTTTCAGCATAGAGGTCAGAGGTCGTAGCATTTAGGCTGGTTCTTTGAAAGTCTAAAGCAGGCATTGGCTGCTGCGCTTTCTCGCTGCTGTACGCTGACTGGCCCTAGTCGCAGTGACTCCAGAAGCACCACCAGCCTTCAGGAAACTGCGATCAGCAAGCCGCTCTCTGGCAGCACCTCCTGGCTCTTCAGCTGGAGTTTTTTTTTTTTTTTGAGGAAAAGAACGAGAAGGAAACGAGCATGTTATTAATAAACAATCCTTACATACATAACAGAGGTTAATAAAACTGACCAGAGAGGTGAGATGTTGAATGAATAGTTTGACATTTTGGGGAACACAATACTCCCTGAGCTAAGTTTTGCCAGAGGTCTCTTTCTGTTAAAAGGTAGTTCTTCCTTCCCACTGTCGCCAAGTCAAAGGGGATTTTCAGATTGTTGGGGTTTTCCCTCTGATATTGTACAGTCTTAAACCTGAACTGAACTGGCAATACAATGTTTCAGGAACTCTCAGACTCACAAATTAACATTCAGCTTGATAAAAACAAATTCTATGTATTTCTATTCTATTTATCTAAATTCCTGCAGTCTTTGCTGGCTAAATGACGATTAGTGAAATTTTAGTTTAAATTGCTGTGTAAAGTATGATGCATAGCCCTCATTTTGAGAAAAGCTGTAAAAAGTGAAAAGTTCTCCCTGTTTCACTTAATTAAGAATGGTTTCTCGACAGTCTTATTTCTTTCAGATGGTGTTCATCTGCTGTGGATAGGTTTATAGGCCTGCCACTTCTTCTATTTTCTTATTCTGTCCAGTTTCCACACTGCACAGCATTCTTAGAAATGCTAAGTGTTATGCTAATAGCTCTTTGGGAATCACCTTGTTGGTGCAAAAATGCACTTTCACGTCTATAAAATTGCTTTATCTTTTATATAGATTCAACTAATAACTAACTAACAACTAACTTCAATTCATAGGTCAGTGTCAAGGGAAATAACAAAAAAATAATTCCTCTAAATACAGTCAGGTGCAACGACTGAACTGAAAATGAGTGAAAAAGCAGCCAAAAAACGTACAAAACGCCTGGAAAACAACCTGCTAAAGACAACAACAATAAAGTCTGACTCCCTAGAAGCAAAATGTAAAGAAATGAAGGGTATCTTAAGACTTTTGCACAATACTGTAATTCAGAATTAAAGGTATCGTCACAGATGTGCTCAATACCCATCTCATGTGAATGCAAAATTTTACAGATTAAAACATTCATTTCCCAAAATGTCCCACTATTCTTTTAAAAACAAAGCCACGAGTGGATTGCTGTGTAAAATGTTAGCAGTAGGAGAAAATCCCCAAGACAGAACTCCTTGCAGATGAAAAGCTGAGGATGGAGAATGATACAAGAAAAAGAAATGCTGTTACTTAAAACATCTTTCACGCAGACACACACACACACACACTCTCAGCTGGGTGCTGCGTGTCTGTTGGCATGAACGAAGCAGTCAAACTTTCCTTCATCACACAAGTTTGTGTGCACATCATTCAGTGACGCTCGTGCAGCATACATACAGAATGGAAACTATGAGTGTGTGCAGTTATTTTTGCACTCACGCTGGAGTCTGAAGCTGTAAATAGACTTAGCCTTAACACTAGAGGCATGCTGAAGTAAAACAACACTCAGAACAACTAAGCAACGACTCACTGCATTATAAAACCCCTACTCAACAATCATTACTTAAAAATACAGTTATTTTTATAAAAAGCGTTGGAGAGAGATTTTCTCTATAGGCAACAATGAAATGCATGGTCAGCTTGTTTTAAACTCTATACCAGAATCCCCTCTATTATATCCCCTGTTATAATAGAAAATGTAATTAAATGCTAAAAATGCAAGTCGGGGTGGATTTTGCTGTCAGACAGGATGGTAAAGCTGTGATGATTAGAAAAAGCAAAACGCAGGTAAAAGCTGCCCCAGATTACATGATCATCACCACATTGTCACTGAACTATGTCATCTAATGAAACATGCATCTGGGACAACATCTACCTATTTGCAAGCCCACAGGATGTCAGACAATTACCAGCATAAGGAGAGGAAGAGGAGGAACTTAGAGAGGAAAGTCTCAGCTTATTCGTCTGGGGGAAGGGGGGTCATGGAAAGGAAGAGAGAAGAGCAGGGAAGAGGAGAGGAGACACAAGGTCAGGATGAAGGAACAGGTGGGACAGAAAAGCCAACAGTAATGAATTTACAACACACATCACAACATATAATCCTGATTAACACAATACTGTGACACAGATAAGCTAAGAATATGTAAGTGATGTAACCGAGGCTGCGCACATGGCTTACCTCTAAATTTGTCCTAGCTTTTTTCAGCACATCACGAGTCCTTGATACTGTGGAAAACAAGGAAAATGTTTCTTTTTTGTTTTTATTGCATTACTTATGATGTTATTCCATACAGTTTTTTTTTTTTTTTTTGTGGCATCTGGACCAGGAACATGAGAGGCAGGACCGTATGTTTGTGCAGTGTTTGACCTTCCCACACTCCTGTTTCTCTGTCTCACACACAAACACACACATGCACGTAAACACTCACGCTGGCTGACTATGAAGTGCTCCATGCTCTCCTTGGTGCGGCTGGTGCTCCTCAGTCTTTGTATTGTCCCCTTAAGAACTTCTTCCTGCTCAGACACACGCAGTTTCAAGGACAAGATCTCCTCCTGCATGCATTGCTCCTGCACGCACACACACATAAGGACATACTCTGTTAACATTTATTTCAACATAAGTTGTTTGATGCTATTAAAGACCAAATTAATAAATAAGATCATGTTTAATTTTCAAACCTTCTTAAGGTTCTGGATGGAATCCGTGCTGGGAAGAGCTGCTCGCCAGAACATCTTCAGCAGAGACATGGCCTCCTCCAAGATCTGCCTCAGAGTCTTGGTGTTAGACAGAAGACTCCTAACACATCCGTAATCCAGAATCTGCAAACACAGGTCAGTTAGTTTCTCGTGCTCTGTGCTCCTTACTTTTTATTTTCAGCTGTTGTTGTTAGGATGGTGAAAGCACACCAGCTCGCTGCTCTGTTTCTGGTTCCCATCCAGCATTGGTGGATTGAGGCAGGCCTGCAGGGTCATCTCCATGCGCTGGACGAGGCTCCGACCCTCGAGGATTTGCTGCTGCAAAGCACTGAAGTCGTCCACGTGACCGATGGCGTGACGACCATTACGGTTCGCGAATGATCCATCGGGCGCATCCCCCTCCAGCTCAGAGTGTGGATCAAGAGGGTCTGCTGGAGAAAAAAAGAGCTGTAATGTGGAAGGACTTCGGATGACCCTGTTTTGTTATTTTTATTTTATGGAAATTAGAATTCATTCAAACTACTCAGTAACAAGCACACTTATCAAACCAAAGTCCTGTTATTGTTAGAGCGCAAATAAACCTTCTTCGTATTAAGTCAAATAAAGTTGCAGTAACTGAGTTGAAGTTAAGTCACACCATTGGCAGTGCTATGGCTGTCATCCAAGTCTGAGTAGGGAGGACCAGGAGATCCACAGTTAAAGAGACCAATGTCCCTGACTGGTGGAGATGGAGCTGGGTCTGCAGAGCACACAGACAGGCAAACAGGATTGGACACACTGCAAACTTTACCACTGCACACTGAACATCACAGGCACGATGGAGTCATGCCCAGGAGCTTCTGCCTCACCATGAAGCAGCTGTCGTCTGTAGAAGTTTTCCCTCTGAGGGCTGGCAGTGAGAGCAGAGAGCGAGGGAGTCCGAGGTGAGCCCACACCCAGCTTCTGTTCCAGCTGTTTGTGGAGCTCCAGCTGTTTGAGAGCGCTGTTCTCCTGGACACTGTTTTGCAACTGAGCCCGTAGACTCCTCACCTCTCCCAACAACTCCGCCAGCTCTACTGGTAGAACTGGGACCTCGCACAGGTAGCCTGAAGATGAAAGACATGCACAATTATCAGAACATCTTAGGCACAGCTGTGCTTCGGTGCTGCGAGGGCTTTGGAGGGTTTATTATTTCCTCCTTTCATATTTGTCAAACGTTAGAGATTTTTCTTTAGCTGCAAAGAATTCTGAGCTAGCTTTTACTTTAACCAGTGATGGAAGATGTTCATCAACCATTAAAGCAAAACTTGAAAAACTGAAAAAAAAACAACATGAGGTGCAGTTAGATTAGATTAAATTACAGATTACTACAGCCCCCTTTGATGAATTTCACCAAAGACTTATAAATTCATTCATGGGTTAGAAATGGTTGAATAGTTTCAGTTAAACATCCAATGAGTTGTTTTTTTAATTTTTTTTTATTTATAGTCTAAATATGTGTTTATTTATCTACCACAAGAGAAATGTGAGAAATGGAGACAGGCGCATCCCCTGTGCTGCCCCAATAATACTTATCAACACATACTGAGTGACAAGAGGCTGGTAAACAAACTGAAGACGGTCGGGAGCATGTTTCACTTGCAAGCAAAGCCAAACAAGTCTCTCTAGCATGTTTATGACATGTGACATCAAGGAAACTGATCTGAAGCTTTCTTTGGTACTGGCACTAAACATGATGTCCCTTTTCCTGCATCAGACTCAGGTTGAGGAGATGTTGCAGAATGCCAGACAGCTAAGCAGAACGGGACTTCAGGACCCTGGGACTGATGGGTCTGCAGCCTAGCCTAGGTGTAGTCACTCCTGCTATATATATATATATATATATATATATATATATATATATATATATATGTCTATATGTCTATGGTAGCATGTTGTGCATAGCTAATTTGATAGACTGACCTTTGCTGGCCTTTG
>VURO01018378.1:0-33568 GCA_015108175.1 Pelvicachromis taeniatus
AGAGTGTGCAAATATGGAGGATAAGTGTCCTCTGCCTGTGCAGAGGGGAGTGATTCAATACTTTAACTGAGTAGTGACTTCCTATATGGGTCCTTATTACAATAGATTTGAAGGAGCCTGCTGCTGAAAACCCTCTGCTGTTTGAGTAGTATGTCATGATGAGGAATGCAAGGTGTTGTGCATTTTGGTGTGGCGGCCAACATCCTTTCCTCATTAAATAACTCTGAAGGCTCCAGGATAGTCCTCACACAATCTTCCTTCCGCTTTCCGGCTTTCTGGTCTAATTTTTATATAGCTGAACCATATTAGAAATATTGATGTCCTGCTCACTTGCATATGAAATGATATCTTACACATCATTCTGTTTGTTTTATGTTATAGTTTAAATTCTCTAGCAGTACAATGAGCACAGAGAAGTTGACCTTTACACATGAGTGTATTGTTTAAGTGTTTTGATTAATATATAATAATTATTTCACTACTCGATCTTATTTAGGAATTTTTTTTATGCTAAAAACTGTTCTGTAAAGATACATGCAAACATCTCCCTTCAAAGAGCCATGTGATACAAAGTGGCAGAACTATGAGTGTTTGGGAAGTATCACCACTAAACAGTAAAAACAATCTCCTATTTTGAGCACATCTAAAATGCTTAGTTAATTCTTTAAAAATGTGTTTTTAAATCTGTATATTTTTTATATGAATGAAATAATTAATTGCCTTGTACAATATAACAGTAATGACTGTCATATGTCACAATTTATTTAAGGATTAGCTACACAAAAATTAACTGGAAATTTAAATTCAATTAATTTTAATTTGTAGAATATAATAATTTATTTTTTATGAAAAACTAGGCAGGTTTTGTGATTATGAACAGTATGACATAAATCATTTTTATGTCATACTAAAAGGACTAAAAACTCTAAGACTAAAAAGGTTTCAGTTTGATTTATAGAAAGTGATGTCAAAAAGAAATTCCAGCGTCATATTGACTAAAATATGTGAAACAACTGAAAAATGCACCCAAACAACTTATTTAAAATCACAAAATACATCATTTATATAATGAACAGTTTTAAAGGACTGATTAATGGAGATACTGTAAAAAAAAATTATTACAATTTTGGTAAATTTACATGTTGATTAAAATCATATCTCACACAGTATTCCCAAAAATAAACTACTAATTTGGAATAAAAAAAAAAAAAACTTTCTGACCTCCATAGTATTGCAGCTCTAAGCCTGCTGGTTCTTCCTGAAGACATACTTGAGATGTCTTTATAACAAATACAAAAACTTGCTGTTTATGCCTTATCTAGCATGTAGCCGAAGCCCCGCTCAGGAATGCGGTAGATAGAATTCTTCCAAGGTTTGCCAATCTTTAGAGAGTGAAGGATCAAAGCTTTGACTCTGAGACGTACATGTCAGGAACTGTCATCAGTGGGGTAGACACGTGGCAGCACAGCGTGAAAGCCCTGAATTATCTGCAGCCCCCTATCTTCAGAGATGAGAACAAATGGATAAATGTGTTTAATATGTTGCAGAAAAGTGAGATGCAATCATCATCGGATTAAGAATGCTTAACTGGCTGGAAGAATTAATCCATGACCACTTATGAAAGAAGATCAGCGAAATTTTCTGGCGAGAGCAGGAGGTGAGTCACCCATTTTACCCGAGTAAGATCATTATCATGAAATCAATCTTTATCTTTATTCTTCTTTTGTTTCTGTTCTTCTTTGGTGCCGTTTTAACATTATAATGTATTATAAACATATTGAAGTAAGAGTGTACCTATTTCTTCTTTTTTTTTTTAATTTAAAGTGGTGCACAAGTTCATTGAAACCCATGCCACGAAGTTCTTGGTGCACAAAGAGCAGGTTTGGAAATCTGCAATTATTAATTTAGATAGAGCACTGGTGACTTTTACTCCTGTCTACTCACTACACAGCAGCATTTTGTGACCACACAGTAACACAACATGGTCTTCCACTTTGTGACTGAGTTCCTGTGGTTCCTAAATGCTTCCACTTTGCAGTAATGCCACTTACAGCTGATCACGAAATATCTAGGACGGAAAAGATTTTACAAACTGAGTTGGTGTACCAGTGGTATCCTATCAGAGTATCATCCAATGTTTCACAAATATTTGTAACAGCAGGCTGTGTGGCTTTTATTTTTAAGTATTGTATTAATTATGAAGTATTTTTATGCAAATGTGGCAATTGAATTGAACTGAAAACATCTAGATAATTCAAAGGTGTGACCAAGTAATTTTGTCCATATGGTGATCCATGTGTGGTTGCAGCTGTAATTAGACTTTTAAAAGATATGTACGAATGAACAAAGTTTAAATTAGAGTATTTTACTGTATCTACCACTTATAACCCCAGCCTATATATGAGCTTCAGTGCTAATGCACACATCTTTTCTGAGTCTGACTCAAAACACTTCCTTTCTGTGCCCATATTGCCATTATCATTTTCTTGGTTTGGTCAACATCTTGTTGTTTAAAGTATTACATGACCAGGCTTGTATTCAGGAAGCAGACAAAATGTACAAAATATTGAGACATTTATTATGGCACATCAACTTGAGTTCAAGGACAAGTAGTGAACACTTATTACTGCTGGCAAGGTCATATAATTTTAATTTTATAAGTTCTAACCTCACACAAAATTTAACAAAAACTCTCCAGATAAGGATATTTATTTATACACAAGCATATAAATGCTAAATTATGATATTTCACAATTAATCAATCAATAACAGGAAATCAGTTATAACAATTTATCAAATATAAACTTAAATCATTAAGAACTTATGTCAGATTAAATTAAATGATCAGTGTAGGTTTCCCTGATGATGTACAAAGCATAACAGATATGAACTCATAAGGGGAAAAAAAATCAAAAGTTACTGTCAGTTAAATTTATAGCCCATTAATTAAAATACATTTGGCTCTTGACGGAGGCGGTCGCATCTTTCTCCTACTCCCTCTCTTATCTTTACTGCTTAGCTTCTCATGTCTTTTGTCTAGTCTTGTCTCACTCTAACCCTCAGAGAGTCTCTCAGTCTTGTTCTCTAAAACCTAAAGAATTATGGATTTGATCTACTGGTCCCATAACAACACCCTCTTCTCGATGAGAAGCCTGGGCTTGGGAGAACCCAATTGTCCTGCAGAGACATTTGCTGCTGGATACTCGATGGTCTGTTGTGTCGTGTTTCTGGCGACACTCTCGAGGACATTGAACGACCTCTACCAATTCGGAACCACGATAACAGAGTTGTGGCTGATCAGAGCGGGCTCTGACCTGGCTTATCAAGAACAAGAAGCGGCTACAGCTGTTCAAAACCCCAATAGGCTGGCCGGGATGACTGACGATGGGCAGGGCTGCCCACACAATATGGTTAAGATCTTGGAGAGCTCACGAGTCTTGAGTGATCTGGTGACCAGTGACGGACATTAGACCAACTGTAAAAATTGGATGCAGTTGTTTGCACCAAACCCAAACAACCACCATCTTCACTCATGCGGCTATCCCACTGGTGCCAGCTGGAGGCCTGCCAAGATCGAAGCTGACTGGACCAACAACATTCTCCCCTGATAACAGGAGTGTTGTCCGAACTCTCTGTCCCTTCTTCAAGGCCACCTGGGTCCATTGGAGACTGTTGACCTTCGCTTAACCGGGCGTGGTGACACTTTCTCTCAGCTGAAAATGGGATACACACACAGACACGCAAACAAACGCATGTAACTAACACAGACACACACTCACCACCACCCCCACCTCCAAACGCCTCCGGCGCTTCTCCCAGCCGACGTAGGCGGCAGGTTAGACCAACACCATACCCCATAGGGGAAAAGTATGGTACTGTAAACAGCATTGCAGTCTTGAACATGGACTAATCAGCCAGTTTGTTAGGTATACCACCCCAACCTCTTCTTAGTTCTAATATCCAATCAACCAATCACATGGAAACAACTCAATGCATTTTGGTATGTGGACATGGTCAAAATAACCTGCTGAAGACCACAGCTAAGAGCAGGAAAATGAAATTACAATTCACACACACTTACCAAATCTGGGCAATCAAAATGCTGCCTGATCTGATGAATCTTTATTTCTGCTGCAACAGTCAGATGGTCAGATTTTGATGTAAACAGCATGAAAGCGTAGATGTATCCTGCATTGCATCAATGGTTCAGGCTGGTGGTGAGGATGCAGTTGTGTGGTGGATATTTTCTTGGCTCACTTTGGGCTTTTTTGTACAACCTAAGAAACATTTAAATGCCACAGCCTACCTATTGTATTGTTGACTATTTCTGTTTCTTTATACTCACAGTGTACATATTTTCTCATGGGTGCTTCCAGCAGGATAAAACACCAGGTCACAACGCTCGTCATCTCAAACTGGAATGTTTCCAACACCTTGTTCAGTCTGTGACATAAAGAATTAAAGAAGTTTGAAGGCAAAAGTGAGCCCAGTCATTACTAGCAGCGGCCAATGAATAGTGGGTATGTATTCACTTCATTATTGGTATTCATTGTTATGGCTCAGTGTCGTGTGTGCTTTTTTCTTATTGTAATGATCATACAGTCCAAGGGAGAACTTTATTGTCTGTAGAAGCCAGAGACATTTATATGTCATGTCACAGAATGTTTCACAGTGTATTTTTAATGACTTGTTTAAAGGATAAATGAAACTGGTGTCAAACTCAGATTCTTACATACTTTTAAAAAGTCTTTCCATTCAGAAAAGTTTCAATAACATAATAAAATTCTAAACAAATTAGCCAGCACGGCAGCAGAACATTAGTTCAGGATTAATGGACTGGCTAGGCTTTGTTCTGTTCAATTCAGTTCAACATCCGTCCGTCCATCAAGCCATTCGTCCATCCATCCATCCATCCATCCATCCATCCATCCATCCATCCATCCATCCATCCATCCATCCATCCATCCATCCATCCGTCTGTCCATCCAGTTGATCACGATGGTAGTAGTAGATCAAATGTTGAACTTTTTTCCATCATAATGCATCAACACACACAAAAACTGAAGAAACAAGTTCATTTTCCACCTGTTCCTGTGAACATGCTGTTAATTTACACCAGTGTTGTTTTTGCTTTGGTTTCCCTTCATTCTCAGGAGAGTAATCTGTTTTGCAAGCTCAGTAAGACATTGGCTAAATCCATACATTTTTCTAAATATTCAATTTATTAGAATATTAGCTTTGTATACTCTGTTCCTGATAGGAAGAAAAAAAATATGAAAATGGTCTTCAAACAAATATATCATGTAAAACTCAATTTTAAATTTGTTCAATTAGAAACACTGTAAGTCCTATTGTCAATATTTTATCATTTGTGTTCAACTTTTTCCACACATTTTCTGACTTTTTCTGTCGCAACATGAAAAACCGAAGCTGTTTGTTTGAAATAAAAAAGAAATAATCATTTATTACGTAGATTCATAATTGTTTTAGTTTTTTTCTTTACACCAAAATGCCACAAAGTTGAGATGTATATTTAAAAAAAAGTGTTAACTGGAATTATGGTACATTCCAAGTCGCAATTTTTCCTCAAACCGACATGCACGTCATCCGTTTAAATCCCTTCAGATATCATCGATATAACTGTTGGCAGCAAAGTTGAGCTACATTACCCTAAAATGTTGCTCATATATCATCACCTCCAGCGCGACAAGAAACAACAGCTGGAGGTTGGAATGAAAGAGCTGACTGGCTGATTGATAAGCAGACTGCATGCTGATGTGTTAGACAAGAATGGCAGGGAATGTGTGTCACGCAAGCCGAAGGCCAAAAGGCAGACGCTGTGCTTCACCGCGCTGTCCTGCCCACGGCCTTGACAACTGATCTATCTGCAAAGAGAGAGAGAGGCTGATTAGCTTAAGAGGGCCTGAGGGTTTCATTACAATATCACAACAAACAATTATCATGTCTCTAAAGGGATAGAAACACATGTGCATACACACTAGTGGCCGCGCACACAAATGTTTTATGGCGAATATTGTAACTCAAACCTGACCACGGTGTGGGAAAATTAAAAGGCATACTATCAGTATTTCAATTCTTTCACTGTCTGTGCGTCATCCCATTTATAATTTATTAATTTCATATCTTTGTTATTGTTTTGCTCTCAAGCAACAGGTGGTTTAAAAATTGTTCCAAATGTTAGAGCAGAAACCAGAACAGGTGAGAGGTTTCCTGGGCTTAACCTTTATATCCTGTTATTTTCATGAACTGTGTATAGCTCATTAAACCTGTGAATTTTATTGTTAGTGATAAAATACATTTAGTACCATAAGCTCTGCTTTGCATTAACACTGAATTTACTTTGAGAGTGATATATTGTAATTGAATCTTAAAAAACATATTATTAGCTCATCGGACAAATAAAAATATACACTTTTAAATTATTTAATAGGAATCAAAATCGAATTAGATTTTTTTTAATTATCCACCATAAAGAAGCAAATGAAGCTGTTGCAATTTTACCAGGCTATGGTCATTTAAAACTTACATTGTATACACTATTAAAGAGCTGAATGTGGAAAAAAGTGAGGCACTCTGGTTAGCAGCCTGTGGGGCTCAGACAAAGAGATGGTGTTAGGTTGCATTGCAGTGGCCTTTGCTCAATACTCACTGTGCACATAAATACACACACACGTACTGCAGTAACCTTCTGCACGGTCCCCAAGCAAAGGTTATGTCCCACACGCCACTTAAGTCTCATTTGTGGGAGCCAGACCAGAACAGCTCATTCATAAATTTATGTAGCTGATACAAACCTTCATAAATAACATGCTGAGTAATAAAACAATGTTGAGTGAGAATGTATTCTCACGTTACTATATTTTTCCCAAAGTATTTTAAATGTAAAACGTTGCAGTGAGTTTTTTTTTTTTAAACAAGCAATGTTTAAATTTAACAGGAAATTAATGGGAAAAAAAAGTAGCTGCTGTTACAAAGTTTTCCCAGAAGACGTGGAAGCCAACAAATGTCTACACTGCAAAACTGAAACAAAACTCCTGCCTTTTATTCCACCCCTCAGTTCAGTAATGACACATAATCACCAGAATTGATGGCACACAGAATACATTTGTACCATCGTCAGTGTGTACTAATTATCCAGCTGACTAACAGCAGCCCAAATGTATTAAAGGTTAGTAACACACTCATTACTCGTCAACAATGTCCAGAGCTCTTGTCAGCCTGATGATTAATGACCCTCTCACTTAGACAATATTGCTTTAGCATGATTTCTAATAGAGCAACTTGAACTGCCACCAATACACAGAACAAATTGGAGCATAATCTTTGGATAAAACACAGAGCATCGGCACTTTTGTTACATAAACTAAACTGCAGTGGACAAAACACAGACACAGACAGACGAACTTTGAGTTGGGGCGGATGAATTATTGCCTGATATGTATGCTGTTTCATTTTTGCAGTATTCTTTTACTTTTTGCATATTAAGAATTGGTTTTAGTTGCCTGTGAGATGATTTAAGATGTAATAAAAACAAAATGCACCCCAACTTTGATTTGACACTAATACCTTGATTTTACATACATAAAATCATAGGAATATGTTGATGAAAAATGCCCATAAAATTAGTATTTTAGATATATGGTAGATTTTCATACCAAAATATGTCACTTGAAAAAAATTAAGATCAAGGCTTCATTCATATTCATTCATTTTATTTCTATTTTTTTTTGGGGGGGGTGGGACGCTGGCCTTAAAATATTCTGCGGTAGCACTCAAAATCATTAGTTATTACTAATTAAAATATGTATACATTTAATATTGGTGTTAGTGTCAATGCCTATATATACAGTCATGTAAAAGGTCTGGATCAATATGTGTGTGTGTTATGCAGTAGTGTATGGTGTTAAAAGCGCAGGTTGGTGGGGGGGGGATCATAGCAGGGACTGCAGCATGCGGTCTTAATTCAATTTAAAGCTCCGTGTTTTGACAGGAGTTAAGAGTTAGATGTAGTGGCAAGAAAGCTCAGCAGTCTGCACTAAAAAGATCAAAAACACATACATTTACTCACATATACATACAGGAATTCACTCAGTGCATCAAAGTTGAACTGGTATCTCACATAAAATCTGTTAAAATGTAATTTCATTAAATCCTTGCCATAAGAAGCCATGAGATGTGTAGCACAGTGTTGCAATATAGGTACATAATAAAAGTCTCCATTATTCTCATTGCATTATCAGTGTTTCATAACTCTGTAAGGATCCAATACTGCATAATTTGATCCAGAGGAATAGAATTAAATAACTGTCAAATACTTATTCAGCTAATGAGCGCCTCGAGGAGGGAGCAGCGGTGTTGTCCACCATAAAAATGATGGCAATAAACGGTAATAAAAATACCACAAATTAATAAAGTCAAACCAGACAGCCGCGCCGTCTCTCTGTCCTGATTACATATATCTTCACTGAGGTTTGTGCGTGTGTTTGTGTGCCTCTCACATGCCCGTGTGTGGGAATGTATGGGCCCCTGGAGATAGTAAGCAATATGTTTGAGATTTGCATAGGGCTGGAAATAAAATATATTCAAATTGTGTATATTATTAGTAATTCTCCCAATAGGCACAGGTAAATATAAGCTGTTCATCCTGTTGTGTGTGCGTGTGTGTGTGTGTGCGAGCATGCACGCACATTTATATGTATGAATGTATGTTGGCATATCAGTCTAAAGCTACATGGTGCTGTGTGTTTCTTTTCCTTTTTTGCAGCATGTTTGTGGTCAGATACATGTTTGTATGTGTAGTGTCTTGACTGTTTTTCCACAGGGCTACGTGGGTGTGCGTTTTTGTGTATTACAGATAGGAACACAGAAGGGAGCGAGAAAAAGATGGAGAGAGAGATGTGATTGCGGTATTCTGGTAGGTAGGTAGGTTATGGGACCTATCTGTTTCACGTCTTCCCTTCCCATCGTCTGGTTTCCTGCCATTGATCAGAACAGCCCACCTCCTCCCCTTTTTTCTCCTCTCGCTCTCCACTGATGGACGGAGGGAAACCTGATCGCCAAGCAAGAAACAGGCGGGGGGCAAGGAGAAGAAAAGGGTGAAGGCATCAGTGCCGTCTGAAACCTCCTCTGTCAACCATGCAGAGAACCCTGCAAAGAGCCACATCATAAATGGAGTATCTTATTCTGCCCTAATCTAATTTCTCCATTCCTCTCGGCTTTACTGTAAAATGAAAAGATCATCTAACTCTGTGTGTGCGCGCATGTGTGTGGACGAGACACAGTGAAACAACAGAGACGGAGCCAAGAAGATCGTTAGCGGAGAACTGAGAGAGAGGAAGAGAGCGTGTGTTTTCCATGGAACAGATGTTAGAGGAGTGTCACTCACTCGTATGGGGACCCCTCTTGCTGTAGCACCCTCAGAGCCATAACACAACCTCCCATCGTCCTCTGACACACAAATCTCCACTCACACATGTCCACATGCTGGGATTTTGAGTGGCAGTTTCGCTGTTGCTCTCGCATGCCGGGGGGGGTCATCACCTTTTCCATCTGTTCCTGATTGGCCCCCCGATGTGGAAAGTAGTCGCCTTACAAAGTCCTGTCCCCTGAACACAAAAAAGGGAGAGAAAAAAAACCCAGTGAAGTAGAAATCAGTGTTTGAATTTTTTCCCTTTTGAGGCAATTTAAAGTCTCAGAACTTAAACGTAAAACATTATAATATAGAAACTCTACTTTGACATGGGCCAAAAGAGCTTACCCAGTGCAGGGGGGAAAGCCTGCTGAGTAGACATCGGAAACAGTGTGAATTCAAAAAAATGGATGGAGCAGGTAGAGAAAATCTGTCACCTGTCCCTTGCACGAGTGTAGCGTGAATCTCACAAATGATAGCAAGTGTCTACAGAAAATCAGAGCGAGTCCATCATCACTTTGACAAAACCAGAATTCTGTCATGCTGGATATTTTCCACATAGAGTAGATGTTAGGTGTATGTGTTTCACTGCATTATCAAATTATGTGTTCATTTATTTCGCACAAATGTTTGCAGCAGTTGTAAAACTCTAAAGGACATCAGGCTACAGTGCTATAAATCAAACATCCACCAACTCATCTGAAACTAAATGTGAAGTTGTGGAAACATTGAGTTGAAATTTAATCAGAGTTTTGTTTTCTGCTAAATAATAAAACGTATTTATGATGGCATTACACTAAGAATATATGTCACCCTAAGCAAATGTCAAAATGTATTGCGATTGGAATATCAGCTGGATGGATGGGGGATGTCTACACTTTTTGTTTACTTCAGAATAAGTTTCCTTCGAGGACAGTGATGAACTTTCAATCTGATTCAGTGGCTTTTCATTTCGGCTGCTGAATATTAATGCCCAACTGTCTTGTTTATTGCCAGCTTCCCTTTGTAGGAAGAGCATTAAAAACTGTTAGAAGATAAACAGTGATCTCGATTTCATATAATGCAGAAGTATTTATGATAGAATAATTGCTAGTACCAAAAAACTGTAATCTGAGAATTGTTCGGTGTTTGTTTTTGTTCAACAGCCTCATGTTGCACACAGATTTAGAAATAACAAATTATTGCTTTTTATTAATTGATTAAGTAACATGTTGTTGTTTTGTACTCACTCAAGCTGAGGATTTTGAAATATTGATCCGTGTTTTTAGATTTCTGCCCTCACACAGAAACTGCTTTTCCTTCATTTTATGGATTTCTTTCTCGTTCTGATCTCACAAGTCAGACTTCGGGTCAATACTGAAACCCGATAGGACCACACAGTCTGGTCCCTAAACCCCAGTAGGCTCCTACCTTCACTTTCACAGCAGTACTGACAAATTATTCACCTTTGCAGTACAGTCACAGGGAATGAATGAGGGGGTAAATGGAAAAAAAAGAGCAGACATGTTGATGAGGTTAAATTAAGCATAGTAATCCCTCTTTCCCATATCAGGGTTGCAGCTGGCATATGTTTTAGAGATAAGAATTGTAGACCCGCTGTCTGTGTTAAATGGGTAACCAGGGTAACCTTTAGTAGCTCTGGGTGCCATAACAAAACAATCTCAACGTAACAAGTGTTTTATTAAAGGTCTAGCTTTTAGTTTGTTGGCATCTACCGGGAACTGTTGTTGAAGTGCAGTGTCTAAGTTTCAGTTCCTAGATCAGTGTTATTAGAAGCCACTGATTCGGGTCACTGTTAGTGCCTTTAATAGTTTCCTGGAAGACTGAAACAAGACTGTGGCCGGTATATGTATTTCTCTCTTAATATTTTGGAGGTTTAGTATTTCTCAAACAACCCCAACTCCCGACACCATCAAAAAAATGACTCCGTTCAGATACATATTTAACACACAGCGGCAGGAAATGTGGAAGAAAAGAAAAAACAGCTTAAAACAGTAAGAGTTCGTTTTATCTACAGTGAAAATCTCCCGCAGATGTGTCCGCATTTATCAAACTGACTGATCTCCTCTGCTCGCCTGTACATCCTGCTGCGCTGCCATTGTGTTTCTGCTCTAAGACTTGGGAAACAGACACAGAGAGGCTTTTGGAAGGATTATTATGGGTTGAAGGAAAAACAGACTGGTGGATGGAGAGAACTCACTAAAGTGGTGGGAGGTGAGTGGTTGGGTGGAAGCTGAAATGGGCTTTGTGTTAATCCAAGCAGGATGGGAGGATGGAGAAGATGAGCCGAGAACTGTCTGCTTCCCTCGATTTAAATAACTGTATGTATGTAACGATGGATCATCGAAGGTCGCACCATTATAACAGCATAAAAGATTCACACATATACAGAAATTTGGTGACACCTTCCTTTCACTAAGCTTTCTTTTAAAATCGCCCATATTTGGATTAGAATTTGGTTTAAATAAATAACAATGAAAAAGAAAATATTGCAGTCATCATCTCAGCTTTAAAACCCCCAAAACTATCTGGTTTCACGTTGCAGCGAAAGCAAAGCCACTGCTGACGAAAATGACACCAGTCAATCTGAGAAGACTTTTATTTGTGAGCTATGATAAAAAGCAAGACGCGCATGCACAAATACATTTTCCTGAGGCATTTTGTGGCTCCTCCTTAGTAAGTTTATTCCCAATCTGCTGAGCTAATAGAGTCGGAAAATGAATTTACTCCCAGTCACCAAAGCAGTTTTTAATAAAAGGCAAATTCCCTCTCTGCGAGAGTTATTGCCAGCAGTGTCCTTACCACCTCAGAGACCAGCAATTATACCCTAATGGCATTATGCTGTCTCGCTAACAGTTATTAGCATTAAAGCCTCTCATACAATATATGCAAAGTTATTATTTGCAATTCTTGAAATAAACAAATACATTTATGTAATTTATGTATGTATTATAGAGAAAATTCATATTATGCACAAGTTCTCCAAAGAAATAAAAGTTAAATATGAGGAAAGTGAGAACTCTACATGGTCAGAAACATGAAGCTGATTTATTTTAACCAATCTAATTTGCTTTAAATTAAACCCTTAACCCCTTGCCCGTGTATTAACTGACTGTATAAATGGATTACAGTGTGTTAAGGCACCTACGCTGTGCTGGTCACTGCTGGAAAAGGGGGCATTTTACTGTGTAAATAAATGATTTAATGCATTGAAACTTTTCCCTTAATTCACCCTAAGAAACTTGACAAAAAAACTAAGGTTATGCAAAGGAAATTAGATGATTTCATTTTCCGTGCCTTGAGAGAAAAAAGCACCAGCTGTCGTATTTGTAGGAGTTAATAAATGTCATGGCCAGAAAGTGAAGTTTATGCCCATGACCGGTGTACACACCCTGGGTGAAGCTGCTGTACGGCTGCAAAGAATATACTGTGCTTACTGAGGAACATTATGCTCACTCTGAAAACTCTGCTGACTGTCGAACAAGCTAGTTACATTTTCACCTCTGTATTTTATATAGAAATATTTTGTGAATATTAAAAAATACCTTATGCATTTGCACAATATAGATTTACTACACCTCTTATTACATGATAATCTAAAGCACCTTGATCTTAATGGTTTCATGTCTGAAAAAGCTATTTTTCATGCTTCTGTAACCATGTTACGGGATATAAATTACATTTTCATAAGTGGTAAATATTTGATTTGGCAAGTTTTCATTTTAATAGATAAACAATACACTTTTAAAAAACTAATAATGAGCCATTTGATAATTGCTTAAATAAATAAATTAATCTTTTGTGTATTAAATTCACCTACAGTGCATGATGTCATCCTTTCAATATTTAAATACAAAGTAAAAATGTATATGTCAGAACTACACACGCCTCACATATTTCAAACAAGGAAACACTCCAATCACTAATCTAATAAATACAACCTGCAATAAATCACTAATTATTTACAGAACATCCCCTTAACAGCTTTGGACTGTGCATCTCTCGGACCCACAGGTCCCCATTCTCCATACCCTCTGCGCTAATGCAGCACTAATGCAGTGAATGGGGGGCTTGTTTTTATTAGCCAGTGTCCCACTGTTTGGATAATCTCTCGATTTACCAAAGCCCCTCGTTGACAGCCCTCCTTGTTGAGTCCCGAGCCCCTGCAGGTGTCCAAACACCAGCTAATGGAGCCAGCACGCTCTTTAGGCAGAGAGATATATGGACTCCATTTTGTCAATGTAAGATTTTTCTCTGCTGGGCAGCATATGTGTCAAAGTCCCAGATTTATCATGGAGATAGTTTTGGCAACTCTCATTTTGGCACAGACTCAGAAAGACACCATGTTAAATAAAATAACGTGCAAAAATAGGACACTCAAACGCTTCCGGCGAGTTCTTCTCCCACGCTAGCTGTCCAGCAATCAACACATGTCAAACATAATAGGCATCAATTGTACTGTGTTTATAAATGCCATGTGACTAGATATCTCCGCCAAAAAGAAGAAAACAAGAGCATCACTACTATGTTACCTCTGATTCCACAGGAAATACACAACCTAAAGCGTTGATGGTATTAAAGTGGGATTTAAGCATTTGTTCATGGCGATTTCATCACTTCAGGAAAGCCCAAATAGAAATATTTAGCTGTAAATTTCCTTTTTTTGCACTTTTTCCAATGACAGAGGAGTTGAAAGAGGTTTAAAGTCTCATAAACAAAAGCAAAAATGTTGCTGCAGGGAGTCTAAAAGAAATGCAAGAGCTTATCATTTTGATCTCAATGAATACTTCCTCCTCTGATATATGCAGAGCAGCAGAAACAGGGAATGCAATAAGAGAGTTGTGTATATGATGGTTTTTCATGTCAACCCATCAGAATGGGTGATGACTTCACACCAAGCCGGGTAGGGTGATGACGGGATAGACCCTAATGTAGACAGCCATAAACACAGCAAGCCATCTCTAATCCTGAGAGGCTCCTTTGTGTACCTCACACTGCACAAACTGTTTTGATGAATCTCCCGACCCCTGACCCTCCGATGACGGATGACGCTCTGAGGGGAAATGTAACCAGAAGGCAGCAGATCGCCCCGACCATCCTGTTTGGGAAATGAAATGCACTGGTTGCTTCATCATCCAGAGTTTTAGTCTATGCGCTGTGGAGAAAGGCACGAATGCAATATAGATTTAGTTTCGCTTGCATTAATGTGAATTACAATTGTTGCAATTTACAGTATAGCTCACTTTTTTTTCTCTTCTGTTTACATTTATATAAACTGTATCTTGAATATTTTACTCAAATTATTTACTTGATGTAACCGTATGGGCTGAAAAATGCAGTTCTGAATAAAAACTGATCTGGTTCAGTATTGAAGTGGTTTAACATCTGGGGCCCAGACAAAATCACTTGTCATGAAGTCTAAACTACATTTCTACCACATCATACAAACGCTCCCACAGAATTAAACTGTGCATCAGTTATAGCTTTTTAAAGTCACTATCATCAATGACATGTTGACAATAGCTAATAACAGATTAATAAATGTCTTTACACTGAAAGAGTATATGTTGAAATAGGTCAATTGTGTAATTTGTCCTGTTTGTGATTTGTCTTTCCTAATCAAATTATTATTAGTTTTAAATTATGAAATAATGCTTTGGTGACTATTTGCAAGAGTAATATTTATGTGTTTTAAATGCTGTTTAAACAGAATGAACTGTACTGTGTTTTCGCAGACATGAAAATCAACACAAGGGCACACATACACACACACACACAGCGCACAGATCCGCAAACACACACAGGTCATGTCTCCTTTCACAGAGCCTGTTTGTAAAAGCAGCGCATTTGTGAACCTGACAGTGGAAAATCTGAGCCGCTCCTTCAGCCTCCGTTTGGTTTTGCCGTTTTGATTTGTTTGACAGGGAAGAAAATTATAACAGCAGGGGGAAAGAAATATGAAAATATGACTGGTAATACTTTCAAAACACAGATATTTTCCCTGCCGTCTTCACAGAATCCATAGTGGGAGTCTGCATGTGTCTGTGCGCTTGGACCGTTTGGGCTTGTACTGTGTTCTTGTGGCTTGTTTACATATACTGTGCATGCGTGCACACATGTGTGCACTTCAGGATGCAACGCTACAACTATGAATCATCTTTACTGATGACATGGTACGCTAATCGTTTGTCTATATATTGCAGGTTTGTTTCCATATCTCAAGGGTTTCTTGTGGTCTCCCCAACATTTCTCTGACTCGATTCCATGATCTTCATTTCATTCATGTATTTATTTATCCAGTTTGCTTTATTGCTTTGATTCTCTGAGCCCGGGGTTATTTTGTTTTAATGAACGCCTTATACTTCTCCTTTGTTAGACTCAGTAACTGAACTTTTCAGAGTAAACTTTTCTCATTGGAGCTGATGGTTCAGTTGAGGAGAGCAAACAGACTGTTCTTTGATTATTCATAAATATGGCATATTCACCAAGAAAATGACCCAGGGAGTAAACTCTGAGAAAATTACACAGCAAAGGGAAAAAAAAACTCGACTTTGTCAGCGTAACATCTTTGAATCCTGATTTCAGACCATGTTCTTCCATTGTTTATATTACTAAATATTATTACTTTTCACTTTGGGAAAACACCTCATGCTGCCAAGACAACACTTTATGCTTCTGTTGACCTCTTGATCCTTCAGTCTTATTCTAACCACAGCCACGTTCCCGCACTCTAATAAGCTCAGCAGCCACTTAAATACAGCTGTGTCTGAAAACCTGCATAATGATATTTTATATTGATTATTAAATGTAACTCTACAATTTAGTGCGCCACAGTTGAAGTTGTTGATAAGACAAAAAGCTGAATATTGTTTTAGGGTAAAATGAGAAGAGCTACGGCTTAGCTGTGTTTGTGTTTAAATCCAGACTAATCACTCATCAGCTCCTGTGTATGTGCTACGGCTACTGTGCACATAACAACTCACCTCCCCAGAGAATGCAAGATACCGTCATCTTTAAGGCAAAAATCTCTCTAATTGACTTCCAGCAATAATACAGTGGCTACTTTCGCCAACCAGTAGTGGACTAAATGTAATTTTGCTATTTGCTGAGGTAGAACTGCTGCCCTGTTTCAAAGTAAATCTTTTTTTGATACAAAACTTTTCAATATATATATTTTGTTTTTTACAGTCGACCATAAAGGACACAAATTATAAATGAACTTTGTCTTTTCATGGAAACCTGTTGTTTTTGCCCTTATGGTGTATTTCATACAATTACTGAGTGGACATAATCTTTACTGGATGAGGCAAGCAACATAGCTAATATATCAGACAAGCTTGTGGTGCAGCAAGTCGCACAGATTAAATGACTTCAGCGTTTGGGTTGCGAGAGCTGAGTGTTGGTCATCGCTCCATGCCAGAAATGAAGCTAAATCATTCAAAGGCAAAAAAACAGACACAGAAAACACTGATGCTATTGTGCGGTGTGTGCAAACCTAGTAAAGCTGTTAGCAAAGTGCAGAAAGGCAGTAAGGAAAGAAGAGGAAGGCAGATGAAGGAACTGAAATAGCAGAGACTAAAAAGTGAAGAGCAAAAAAGTGATAATGAAATGAAAACAAAGGAGGTGTGAACTTAATCCAAGAATGACAGAGAAGGACATAAATGATAGAAGAAGAACGAGATAAAAAGAGAAACAGGAAGAAAGTGAGGGAGTTTTAGGGGAATCAATGCAGCGTCTCTCCACTGGGACCGAGCTAACAGCACAGCAGACCGTGGATCTCAGGTGTCCAGTCGATGGCTGATGCATTAGGCTGCTGATACCCGCTGCTTTGGGTTCAAACACACATTTTCTTAATACAACATGAGCCCATTTCCCCCCCTCATTAATCATGTAACCTGATTAGGGCTAGAGGTCTGGCCTGTACTGAACCCTTCTCCACTCGCTGCCTTTCATTTTGTCAGGCACACACATGTGAGAATATACATGTGCATTTATGCAGAGATATTCACCCGTGGTTTCTCATATGCTCAAAGGAAGATGTGTCAATGCAATCAAAGCTTATGCATATGTCTTTATACACTCACACAGTTCTATTCATAAGTATTAGTCAACTGGGACTGTTGCCTTTGTTGCTGTATTTACCGAAATTATCCTTTCAAATAGAAATTTTATTAGCAATGAATAATCTGTATAAAAAATTGGAATTAAAAATATATACATTTCTTCTTAAAACAGCTGGAGAATATTGTTTTTAGTACATTTTTATTCAACTTTATCAAAAAAAAATTAACTATACTTTTCCTAATGTTTTGTACTACTTTATATATTAGGACAAAGTACCATCACATAGATACACTAAACACTGATCTGGGGGGAGACAACACTGGGAGCCTATAGGAGAGTGGGGGAAAATGTTCCATACTTTTATAACAGTTATGAAAAAAGTGTTATGATTATGACTAATTTAAACGGCTCATCAGGGTGAAGAGTGTGAAAGATAAGCTGACAGATGGAGTTAAACCTAATACCACTGAACTGAATACTTCTCTGGTATTCATCAACATATGACCAGTCTAATCATTGATTGGCTCAGGTTCATTGCCATGCAGTAGAAGTGAACTGTGACAGATAACCCAACGCGCTTTGATTCTAGAGAAGGGTCACATAATGGGGTTCTGTCATTTGGCCCGCATAACCTAAAACTAAAGCAAATTTTTTTTAACCTTTTTTTTTTTCCATTTTCTGATAAACATCTGTAACACATGTATGTAGCTACAGTAAATATTCACATGATTCGTAGTCTTTCACCTTGCTTACCTAATGCTTGTTGTGTCGCGTTCTTACCATGTCAGATGCTCGCAAATACACAGGCTGTTTGGTGAAAAGCTGTCAGATCTTCATTTTAATTTCATCCCAATATACACACAAGCAACAGTCGCCGGTCTGTTTATGCAGATTCTTTTTTCCCCCCGCCTTGACTATTTCAGATGAAAAGACATGTCAGACGCTCCATAACTGCTTTTGATTGATGTACAGTTTGTCCACTTAAACTTTCTTTGACTTCAGCTTGTTTGTAGACACATACAAAATAACACACACACACACACGCACGCACACACACATATAGTTACCACTGTATATCTGGCAGGGCTCAGTGTAGCGTTCATTTTCTTCTGCCTACTTACACTTCTTTTGCCAGAAGCCCCTGTTTGTATAAATTCTAATAAAACTGTGTATTTAAACATTTAAAACAAAAACATTTTAATGTTATTATTCTTCATTTATCCCATTACAAAGTATTATTAAAGTATAATGTTTTATTATGTGTGTGTACTTTTAAAAGTCCTTCACTCAGTTACCATAACATTTAAATATATGTTTTACAACTCGTAATTTTACATATATTATATATATGATTTGCATATATATCAGAAGCATCAGAAGCTAAACAGTTTGGATAAGTGGATAAAGATTGCCTGTTCACAGCGCCCAAATGAATGGCATTGCAAATCATGTGTGCAAGTGTAGGTCTGTATAACCTCCTAGATTACTTACACGGCTTCAAGTTCAAGGTAAATAGGCCAATACTTATCTAGTTCCTTTCAGCATTACTTAAGGACTCAAAGCACTTTCATATTATAATCTGCATTCACCTATTTGCGCACACATTCATTGTTTTCTGTGTCTAAGCACTTTTAACCCACTTGTGAGCCACAGCCACAATATGGAGGCACTGAAGGTATTAGCTTTCTCCAACACTGTTACTGTGGTTTCGCACTGTGTAAAGTTATTAAGATCCACTCAGTTTATAGACCAAAAAAAAAAGACTTTATCTATGAAACCTAAAATAGTTTATTAAATTGGATAATATTTCATGTTCAAAAAAGCTGGAATATGAAAACCTGAGAATTATGATTTTTTTTTTTAAAAGATGTCAGTTATTTAAGAGTAGAACGAAGGTATAACTGTAATATAATTATTCAAATATGTTTACCAAAAAAATAAGTACAATTAATTTTATTCTAACACTCTCAAAAGTCAAACAAGCATATTCTTTAGCATTTAATAATAAATGTCACTTTTATGTAAATACATGTGACTAAATTAATTTTCATTGACAGAGTCGTTTTTGGATTTCTGGCTGTTACCAGATTCTCTATTGAAAGTACAAAGTTCAGTTTTTGCTTGATGGTACTGGGATTAGTTTCTGACTTTACATTAAAAAAAATGTCTTAATGATAATAAGAGAAATCAAAAACTGTGATATAATTTGCAACTGCTCTTTAGTGTCTGGTTCCAGTCACAAAGACACTTTCAGGGAAGGGCTGCTTGAACCCTAAAAGGACTTTACTGAGTTTCTTAAAGAATGCAAGGATAATGTCAATTTTGTCTAAGAGGGGAAACACCATGGACTCATTTAATGTTTTCAGATCACGAGGTAGAGTAATCTACCCACAAGTACTCAAAATGTGTCTAACAGGACCAATGAGATTGTGCAGCAAGCAAAAGTTTTTAGTTTTAATACAAGAAAATCCTAACAATTTTTAGCAACCCTCACAACCCACTGTACATGTGAATTGCACCATGTATATTTCTAGAGATAAATGTATATTTTTCTATTCCTGCATTCAGAGGTGCTTGAAAATGCCAATAAAATATAAATCTCTCTGATAATATTTCCCTGGAAAAAATTTGTGTCTGCTGCTTTTTTATCCTAATTATTATCACACCATCATCATCTTGGTGAAGTAGCAGCGATCTACCAGTCTTCGTGTGAGTTCACAGGAAGCTTCATCAGTAACAGAAAAATAAAAGCATGCTTTTATTTTATGCTTTTTAATGTGTCTGTCTGCGGGTGTATGTTTGTGTGCAAACAGAGCTGGAGGGCAATAAGACCAGGTCAGTCTGGGTTTACATCCCTGATACACATTTCAAATTAATTAAACCTTTTCTAACTTAACAGCTTTACTGAGTTTGCTGATTTTTATTAATAACTTGTGGTTTCTTTGCGTAGTAGACATACTTTGAAATTCCATGAAATTAATATCCATAGAGATATGATCGGTGTACAATAAGCATTGTCTACAATGTTTACTTTAGCAGATGTATTGCCATGTAAATTACCTAACTTATTTTGTTATTGTTAAGTACTTTTTTCTTAGCCAAAAAATTAATTTCACCACAAATTGCTCGCACACTCTGTTTTATTACAAGAAAAATTTCCTAGATACAGTCCACATCGAAAAAAAGTTTATGTACATGTTATTCTCAGATATATTCATTAAATCTTTTCAACAATGTTACAACTATAAAACTAAAAGAGTAACTTAGATAATACCACAGTTTTATTACCTAAGATTACAACCAACAATTCTACAGTGCTATTATGAAGTTCTCTCTCTCCAAGCATTCCTGGAGAAACTCTGTCACCATAACCACTCCTGTCAAGTAGACCTTCCATTTTAAACTATAAGAGATCTATCAAACATTTAGCATTTTTGGTATTTTAAGACAGCTGGAACAAGGTACACCCCCATCAGTCTGAATTAGATAAACAGAAGATGGATGGATGGATGGATGGATGGATGGATGGATGGATGGATGGATGGATGGATGGATGGATGGATGGATGGATGGATGGATCTTCATAATCACATCCCAAATCCAAAGATTATATATGAACAATACACAGACAAGGCCACAGTATTTTTGAATAATCTTTAGTTTTTTAAGCTTTGAGACTGTTTCAGGTCTTAAATAATCAGCTCCATCTCATCTTAATGACCTTGTAGTACCATATCACATTAGAGAACTTTGCTCTCGCACTGCAGGCTTACTTGCAGTTCCTAGAGTATCCTAGAGTAAGTAGAATGGGAGACAGAGCCTTCAGTTTTGGTACCAGCTTCCAGTTTGGATTCGTGAGACAGACACTATCTCTACTTTTAAGATTAGGCTTAAAACTTTCAATTTTGCTAAAGCACTCAGGGTTGCCCTAACTATGGGCTGGATCAGGTGACCCTGAATCCTCCCTTAGTTATGCAGCAATAGGTTTAGGATGCTGACCTCTCTGCACTGAATGATACTTGTTATTAATCTCTGGATCTCTTCCACAGCGTGTCTTTAATTCTTACCTCTCAAATAAATAGTTTGCAGGTACCATTCCTACAATTTACTATCTCAGTGAATTGAAAAGTAAGGCTCTGTCTTAAATTGATCCTTTTCTGTATCTGCATGTTTCCACTGTGACCTTCGTAAACACGTTCCTGATGAGTTTAAGTGGCACCTGGCTAAGCAGGTTATTCCAGTTATTCTTCTGCCCAGAAACACATTTAAAGTACTCCTGTGGGATCATGAGATGTTCCCAGGCCAGACAAGGTATATAATGTCTCCAGCAGGTTCTGGATCTACTTTCAGGTAAAAGGAAGCAACCAGGATGCCTCCAAACCAGATGGACAACCCACATCAATGGTTTCCTTTTAACATGGAAGAGCAGCAGCTCTACTTCTAGCTCCTCACCCTATCTCAGCTGAGCCCAGCCACCCTACAGAAGAAACTTAGGCACTTGTGTGAATTTTTTGGTTATTGCCCATATCTCATGAACATAGGTGAGAGTGGGAAAATAGGTGAACCAGTAAAATGAAAGTTTATTGCTGACACCATACAAATATGCCAGTCAATAAAACATTCATTCCATATAGATAATTATATTGTGGTTGTTTGCTGATGAGCATGCAGATTTACACTTAGATCCACCCCTCGCTTATCACATCAATTTTCAAAACACCAAAATGGCGTTGGGTTCATTATGGAGTTTCACAAAAACAGTGAGCAATGTCTCAGTGGCTAAGTCCATCTTTTATACTGTCTACAGTTACAAACGTTAGTGGAGTCTCATATGTCATATGTTGACATAAAGTAACTTCCTCATGAAACAAGAACTGCTTTCATTGCTATGCTGATGACACACAACTAAATCCACCAGCAGTCTGATATGCTTACAGCTATTTAACAGACACCAAATGTTGATTGCTTTGAAACTCATAAAGCTCACAAATGCATCACTAGATTTGTCAGAATTTAATCCTGCATTTGATAACCTGGTCCCTCCATTGAGTCTAATGGAGTAAAGAAATTTTAATCTGTGATATGTGTATGCCAGAGAGTTCATTCAGCAAACACAATGCCTGAGATTCAAGACACCCATCTGAATAAACTCATTGGATGTTAAAATATTATGTGCTACTTGTATGTGAAAACATACAAGTAGCACACTAGCACTGAAAAATATACATTTGGCTCCTTCCTTACTTTCCTAAATTCCTAAATAGTTGCCACACCAGATGGATTCGCATGTTGAATTTGACCTTGTTATTCCATATATTTATTTAATTTTTATTTTATTTTTGACCTCATGGTTTATTGAGCTTTGCCTCAACGCGCAACAATGTTTGTAACTGGTGTTTGAAGACTTTAGGTTGTGTGAGTTTGTGGGGGGAACTGGCTTTGTGGCTCCTCCTGAGCCTGAACCAGGGATCTTTTATTTGCAAGGCAAATGTGTTAATCAGAGCAGATACACTAAAGATACCAAGTCTATAGTTAAAAAACCAACAACAGTTTACCACAGTACAATGTAAGATGACATGCTCCATGCTAGTCCTCATACAGAAACTCGCTATTTCCTCACCAAATGAAATGCATATATATATATCATTAGTCTATTTGTAATGAAAGCAGCACTACATGCTGCATGCATACTGGGCTAACCCTGAGCCTTCATCTAATGAGGCCCCATGGTCTTCAGATCAATAAGGTGTTAAGAGGCCCTTTGAAAATAACACTGTAGTGTTAAGTTGGTCTGTCAAGCATACAATCCACAAACCAGGCAGCAGCACTTCAACTTAAGAGCTGCCATCTTGTTAACATGGATTTACTCATCACTAGTTTCAAATGGACCAATGGCATTACCCAACCTTCTACTCACATAGCATAGTAAATAGTAATGTACACACGCAAATGGAAATAATCATGCACGAATCTTAATTACTGTCATGAACCTTTAGTTGTATAAATAACAATTTGGCAGAAACTACAGATCACTAAAATTGAATAATGGCGCTTGTGATTTAAACCACATACCGACACAGAGGTGGCCCATAACAACGGTGTAATTTTACATACAATGGTATCTCTGGCCTAAAATAATACTTGCCTTGGCCACAAATGTTTAAGACGGAATGACAGTACATTAAAATGTAAAATATAAATTTAAGAAAACAACAACGCGCTGAAAAATGCAGAATGGAAATCACCCTCTTTTATTGACTGAACTGGACCTCCTTTCCCACCTTCACCATAGCCAACTCCATCTTTCCAAAGAGTCACTGTTAGCCTCACTCTGCCTCCCACCCACAGCCTAGCAACACACATACACACACAACGTAACTTTGAGGGCGAGCTAGCGAATTCCTGAGGGCTATCCGGTTTCGGGTTGCCTTGGCAACCAAGCACGGAGGCAGATCCATTAATCATTGAGAGCAGTTCACTCCAGAGTGGAGGTCAGACTGATTGCTGTGGATTGGGTATCATCCCAAAACACACATACACACACACACACTTACACACATACACATGGACCTTGATTTAAATTATAAAAGATTGGTCTTCCAACTTTACCTATTTTCTGCAATACAGTATGCAATCCCTTAAACCACACACATGAAAAGGACACACCTATATACAGTATTAAAATGCAAACACAAACCTAGTATACAGCTAAAACTGTCAAGGAAGCAATTCCATACTGTAGCCTTGATTTCTTTCTTCCTTGGCCCCCTGAAAGACTCGACATACAACCTCACATGTACACACACAAAACAATCACTCCCTCCAGTGTTGTCTAGGCATCAAGACGGTGGCGTCCACCGTGGTGTCATGTGACGTGGATACATGGAGCCAACTGGATTAAGAGATTGGAGCGCTGCATTTATTTTTCAGGGACTCGGCTGAAACATTAGACCTGCACAGGTGTCTAGGAAAATTGAGAGAGCAGAGGCAGGGAGAGAGAGAGAAAGGCAAAGAGAGGAGTGGAAAGACACAAAAAGAGCAGAGGAGAAAAAGCAACATAAAGACACTTATTACATCTAAATATCATATTTCTGTGTCCACATCTTCTATTATGTTTTCATAAACCAATCTTTTCTGGTAGTATCCCAGACTATTTTTTTTATATATCATTATAAATCCACTGTATTGGGGATGCAACAAACAACAGGAGGGATAATGAGCATCAACACTTCATTATATTGCAAAAGCTCTGCTGTTTTTCTCATTAGCATTAAATAATAGTAGATACACTGGACAAAAGTACTGGTCCACCTTCACATCACACTCACAGGAGCTGGTCGGCGATAGAAATCCATGCCATGAAGCTCCTGGCAGGGAGGTTTTGTGCTGATGTTAATGCCAGCAGAGGTTTGGAGTTCTGCAGTTATTGAGTCAGCAGAATGTTGGCAACTTTTACACACTATGCACTCCAGCACTCGGTGACCCCGCTCTGTAACTTTAAATGATCTGCTCCTTGTGGCTATGGTTCCCAAACACTTCAACTTTGCAATAATATCACTTACAACCTATCCTGGGATATGTAGGAGAGAAGAAAAGGAATGGTTGAATTCCATTGCTTCCATGCTTTAATTGAATGAGCTTTTTTTTTAGTACAGCCTATTCTTTCACTTTGTATGCTTGTTCACACATGTTCTGTGAACACTTTAGTATGTAGGTAATGTCACAAAAATTGTGGAAAATGCAAAATATATGTTTAAATAGTTTGCCTTTCCTTGCACTGTTGTTTTAACTACTTTTCTTGTAAAACAGAGATGCAAATGCCAAAGTAAAGAAATAAGAAGGAAAACAGAGAAATGCATTTTCCTGTTTGTTCAGTCTAGGTTTCAGTTATGCTTTTCACCAAATGAATGCATCTGCTACCAATCAATTTTACTGAGTAGCCTGTATTAAAGGCCAACTATCACTATATTGCAAATACTACAGGCACAGATGGTCAGCAGTGTGCCCATGATCACACACTACACAGAGCTCATGCTATTTTATTCACTCACTCACACACACTATCTCCAATGCAGTTTATCCAGTGAGATTTATGGTGTCCTGGGAAACGTGATGTAGACGGCTACAAATCAGCATGACTATGAAATAGAGAGCCACATGAACACACACACACACACACATATTCAAGTGCACACACCAAATCTAAGCACATTTGTGTCACACACAGAAACGCAGGCACAGCCGTGACTCATGTGAGCACGCATACACTTTCAAACATACACATAGACACACACACATAGCCACGAGCACATGAACACATGAAATATAGGTACAGCCACTGCACCACTGAACCGACTCCCAAAGGTGCCCACTAAATTTACTGGCTCCTCTAGCCACTTCAAAAGCTCTCCATAACTTAGAGGCCAGACGATTTTATTGTTTCATGGAAGAAGGGATGGTGAAAAAAAGAAGCAAAGGAGAGCGAAGGAGTGAAAGATAGATGTACTGGGAAAAAATTAAATCCTCCTTTGTTTCAGACAATTAAAATTCCTCTGGTTAAAAGTCATGCGCACACACAAATACAGCGCGTACATGTTGTCACACCCTTACACATTTACGCTAAAGCAAAAATATGTTAATTCCATCCTTAATGTCTTTAACATTTCATCCATAATGCACATATGCACACATGGAGTAGCTGTAGCTCAGGAAGTAGAGCAGGTCATCTCCTAATCAGACAGTTAGTGGTTGGATCCCTATCTGTTCCAATCTGCATGCCAAATATCCTTGAGAAAGATGCTAACACCAAGTTGCTCTTCGATGTGTCCATCGGAGTATGAATGTGTGTGAATGTTAGTAAGAAAGCGTTTTGAAGGAAAGTGCTTGTGTAAATGAGTGAATGAGGCAAGTTGTGTAAAGTGCTTTGAGTGCTCAGATAGAGTAGAAAAGCAATATACAAGAACCAGTTGATTTAGCAATAGAAGAGTATTGTTATAATTTAATTCTCACTTTTTCCATCTGTACCTTTCTCCCTCTTTTTTTCTGCACATGAACATCCCTGTGAGTTGCTATCAGTGAAGCCAGTTAGAGCTAATGATGTAGACCAGGGGTCACCAACCTTTTTGAAAGTGAGAGCTACTTCTTGGGTACCGATTAATGTGAAGGGCTACCAGTTTGACACACACATCTGAAATAACAAATTCCTCAGTTTAACTTTAATTATATGTTATCATTAATAATTAATGATATTCATCTATGTAAAGACACTGATTATGGCAACTGTTTCCGTGGAGACTAGCTAGCGCTGATCTAATATTTAATAATAAACATTTTTTTATATATTATCTCTAACAAATTGATACCAATGCAATTGTGATTTTAAAAATAAAAATAGATGCAGCTTACTGGTAAGTTGTTACAGTGAGCTATTTTTAGAACAGGCCCACGGGCTACTCATATGGTCCTTGCGGGCTACCTGGTGCCCGCGGGCACCATGTTGGTGGCCCCTGATGTAGACACTCCTCCTCCAGGTTATGGGGCAGAGAGCTGGTAGCAGAACTTGTTAATGGCCATTTTAGTAGTAGCACTACCCTTGTGGTACTGCACTAATGATAAGCAACGGTGATGTGTGGTTGAGCGCTCCTGCCGTAGGCCTCATTTAAGAATTAAAATCAGTTAATAACTTGGTCTCTATAAAGCGGTTTTTTTATAGTTGAAGTTTCAGTAATAATTACAGTTTATAGCAGTATGGCAAAACATCTTACTGAAGTGATGACAGGACTTGTGCAGGGGAATTGCATGGTTTTGTGTCTGGTTTTGATTTCTGCTCAAATGTCCGCTCTACTGCTAAAAAGTCACAGCATGTGTCATTTGCACTTCATCTTCTTTACGTGGTTCTTGTTCCATAGCATTTATCGGTAATCAAACACTTTTGCTCTTCAGCCATTCATGTCAACTGTAAACCCTCGATGCACACACTCACAGTATTGGGTAAGATGAGACTTTGTGTTTAGCAAACTGAACCTCCTGGCAGGTGGTCCACCAAATGTTATCTTTTTAACCTGTGTCCTCGTACATGCACATGCAACACACAAGAGCCTATTTGGTAAATGAGCACAGGTGATCATGATAGGATATGGAGGCCTCTGACAGGACAACGATTTACTCACTAAATCAGCCATAAGGAGAACGGCGACATGAAACAGAGAGATCATATTGAAGTTGCTGTGAAATATACTTGAGCTCTTCTTCCATGCTCTTCCAATACTTGCTAAGTACATCGCTTCTAAGCAACTTTATATGCACGTGTTTATCTTTCCATGTGTGCAACCCATGTCGAATAATAGGCTAGTACCATCTGCTACTTGATGGCTCAAGCAAAATTCTGAGCATGCAGTTGGTGGTCCCAGCTTTAGCCACCCCACAGATTATCTATCAGTGTTTGCATCTGTATGTATGTATATGTCTGTGTGTGTTTAGCTCCTTCATGTATGGATGTGTTCTTGTGTGCACACTGCAGCCCACCAAGTCAGAAAACCCAGATGGAATGAGGGATCAAATTCTTGATTAAAAATGGCAGAGGAAGTTCTGAATTCTTCTGTGTGTGTCTGTGTGTCTTGTGTGCCGTGTGCATATGCTGTGTGACACACATACCCTCTCCCATATGTTTCGTACCTGCTCACACACTGAGTTAGGTAAAGTTGATAAATTCCAGATATCTTTGCCGCCCTCTCACAAACTCAGCTTTGCGTGGATGGAAATAGAAATGTGCACTTATTTTATGCAATTAACCTTTAATTAAGCAGGAAAGGCAGGAAAGGCAGCAAAGAGCCACAGAGGAACAATACACTGTCTGTTCATTTACTCAAGTGTTACAGGCCTACAGTCTCACCTGATAGTCAATAGAGCATGTTCAAATTAGCAAATAATTCCTGCTCATGGGCTTCATGGAGGTTTGCCAACAAAAATAATCAGCATTCATCATGAAAGCTGTTAAATACAGTAAACATGACTTTGGTTAAAATATCTTTAATATGGCTTGATGAAACACAATAAATAAAAATGAAACAATTCATCACTTTTAGCCTTCTAAAAATAATCTTTTTGTCCTTCTAGTATAGCTAATGGCGATATTATATCCAATAACTGACCAGCTGCCACATCAAAGACGAATTAAAAAAAAGAGAGACACACAAAAAAATCCTGAATTGAAATTGATGTAAGAATTCAACAACAGCAAAGGTGGAAAGTAGTACAGCTTTCAGCCTATGTAATGTAATAATGAACTTGCCTGTGTAAATGCTCTGCCCATGTGTGATCTATTTTTGAGACAGAGCCTTACAAATCAAATTAAGTATGCCAGAGACACCTCATGCTTTTGCTTTTTCTGGATTTGTTCAAAATCAACTGGTCTCTGATCTGAAGGCTGATCTGAAGCATTGAAACGGGACTTTTTACAGCAGGTAGCAAAGGAGAAATGATTTGCTCTTTTCCTGTCAGATATATCTTTGCCCTGTACTGCCCCGCAGATCACTGCACACACTCCTTTGACTATTTATGGCAGCAGTTAACTCCCAGTGCTCTGGTAAAGAGCTTCAGCAGCAGGTGAAGTCAAAGATATAGCAGAGAACCATATCCCGGGCCTGACACACTACTACAACGCATAAACTCATGCAGATGAAAAATTGCACAGACCGAACTCACCAGGGTTAAAGATTAAAATGTGTGTATTTGTGTGTCTTTCAGAGCTAGTAGTGTGATACCAGATTGATTCCAGACTGGTGTTTCTGTGGTTTTTGGAAAGGTAATACCCTCTGCCCTCTTTTTGCTGTAGCGCTGCTGTTGCACAGCCTCCATCCATTCACCTGATGGATGTCGCCCAAGAGACTCGCAAACGAACTGCAACCTGCAACATCAGGAGAGAAGATGCCACAAAAGAAGAGGGAAGAAGGTAAAAGAGGACAAAGGAAGAATAGAAACAAGATCTCAAGTCAACAAAACATAGTGTTATTAAGATGGTACAATCATCCACTTCTGTAGCGCTCTATTCTACTTTATTCTATTCTGGGTTTTTTGTGAGACACGGCTTAGTGTCTATTTTCTCTTCCTCATTCCAACAGAAGGATTGATCCCTCAGGCCATAGACCGTTTCAAAATGGGCTTTATTATAGCACACTGTTTCTTTTGATTACAGGAAGGTCTCACTTTACCCCACCACTACAAAGCTGTGTGTATTGTATTACCTACTGTTCTGCGTGTGCATGTGTGTCAATATACATGTGTATGCAGATATCCAAGTGTGCAAATAAAGTGCATATTATTTGGGCTTCAGATTAAGGCCTCTTGTTGTCCAGGTTCTGCTTCATGAGTCATTTATTTCAACTTAATATTTAGAGCAGTTTTTGCTTCGCATGGTTAAAAAATACGTCCTGTTTGATGTGAAAGCTTGCCCTTATTTCCTATTATTTCGAGGTAATCACACCTTTGCTCTGTGTTTTGTCTCTCTCACTAAGTGCTGGATTTGTGCTGGGCTAAAAAAAAAAAAAAAAAGCATTTCGGGCTGATTAATGATATATAGAGTATTTAAAAATATCCTTTATTTTTGAATACATTACCACGCTGGTTTATCTAAAAATGCAGTAAGCAAACCATGTAAAGTAAAGTAAGAGGTCCAAAAGTGATCGTAAAAAAAGGCTGAACATCTTTCATATCCATTTCCAAATGGATATCACAACCACATTTGGAAAGAATAACCAAGAAGCTGCGAATAGAGTTGCGTAGTGTTTAATAAATTGACTCTGACTGGCCAATAAAATCCTGCCGTCTGCTCAGAAGGGGTCATTAAAGGGTCAAGGGCCTAGCCCCTGATCCAGACAGACAGCCTCGATTCCGTGTTTTCCGCAAAACACAAATGGGTGAAATTCATACTTCAGCAATGTCAACTTCCCTCTGCAGCGCTGTCACTTACAGCACAGGCCTTGGAGAGCACAGAGAGCGAGTGAGAGAGAGAAGATATATCCTGTATCATTTCCTGTTCTGCCAAGCGATGTCTTTCTGACCTTGTTCATGATATGCCTCCACGCTTCTCAGTATATTCCTTCCTGGCTCTTTTATATGTGTATCTGTCTGTCTGTCTTTCTTGCTGATCCGCTTTTTATCTGTCTGTCTGCATCTTGCTCTTAACTCTACCTGATTCTCCCTCTACCTTCCTGTCTCTCTTCTTCTACACACGGCATGCAGCTGGCAATAGAAGGTGCACACTGCAGGACGAGGAGGGTATATTTGCTTCTTTTCATTCCAGGCATCACGCCAGATGCCGCCTCTCCCTCTACACCCATTTTTGACCACATGGTCAAGAGGGAGTGTTTCCTGTTGCTTTTGGACTGCATTTTCAAAAAGCCTTTCCCTCGCCCTGTCTGTCTTCCCTACACGTCTGACGAAAACTCAGACTCCTTTTTTCCAACCAGAAGTGCTAGTTCTGGCATCGTGAGAAGCCCTCTGCAACCCCAACGCACACACACACACACACACACTCACACACACATGTGCGCTAACCACACCTCAAGCCCTTTACTAAAACACCAAATATCTCATTTTTTGAGCAGGAGCATGGAGGAAAGAGATGGAAAAAAAGAGATACAGCATATTTATGAAAACAAACTGGACTGATGCTTTTACAAGTGCAGTTTAGATTGTGGGTATATACCAACAGGAAAGGTGAGAAGCAGGTAAATGTAAACGTTCATTACATTACCATCGACTGCTGGGCCTCTGATGTACGATCCCAGCTTTCTTAAAAGCTCTCCTCTGACCAAAGTCTAGCTTCTTCTAATTCCACCCAGAGCTCTGGGAATTTATTAAATTACCTAAAATGGTCACATAAGAAAAAGAGCTTTAGAATTTGCTGAGGTGCACAGGATAAGCTTTCAGACCGATCTACAGAATCTCTTTAATTCAACAAAAGTGTGTGTGTTTTAAAATGTCAAAGTGCCTCAGTGCAGCTTCTTTTTTGCTGAGTCCATTAAAAATTCCCACATCCTTGCTTTACAAAACAACAAAAAATTGTTCGATATTGATGGCGTGAGCCAGTGTACACAGAGGTAATTACTCCGGGAACAATTTATTCATTTTTATGTCTTTCAAATTCCTTCTTTTTGTAACAGTTATCGGCAGATTTATTCTAGTTATTACAGAATTATTTTATGTGTATTTCTTTTACTTTGCTACAATGTTGCATACAAAATGTATTAAATGGCAATAAACAGGTGCAATCATTTCTAAACAATTTCAAGCCTTTACACAATTAAATGTAGCATAAAGACAACATAGAAAAAACTTGAAAAATGTTCATGTTGATTTTGACATCTGCATGTTTTGCACTGTTTTTTTTGCACTGTGAGAGCTGTTAAAATGTTTGTGATTTTTTTAAAATTGCAAACTGCCTGATGCAACATTTCAGTTGCCCAACAGTTACTCACCTCCTTTATCATCTTTTTTCATAATACACAAATCATCTTCAATGGGGGACAATTCTGGACTGGAGGCAGGCCAGTTTAGCATTTTCTTCCAGGGCCATGCTGCTGTAATATATTTAGAACTAGCATTGTCTTGTTAAAATAAACCAGATCTTCTCTCAGTTTCAGTCTCATTTCTCAGCATTAATGGCACCTTCATATATGTGCAAGTTACCTATGCCATGAGCATTAATGCACCCTCATACCATCATAGATTCTGGCTGTTAAATAGTGTGCTCATCACTAGCCAGATCGTTCTTCCCTCCACGTTAGTCTGGAGGATGAGGTGTTCAGAAAAGAATTTTGATTCATAAGACCACAGGACAGTTTCCACTCTGCCTCAGTTCATGCAAAATAAGTTTGGGCCCTGAGAAGGCAGCAATGTTTCTGGATCTTGTTTGTACCACTCTTGTTTTTCTTTGTATGATAGAGTTTTGGCTTACATTTGTGGATGCAGAAATAAACTGTATTCACTGACAGTGGTTTTTAAAACAGATCCTGATCCTATGCAGTGATTTCCACTGTAGATAGTCTGTTTCAAATACAATGGTGCCTGAGGGTCACACAGACATTCTGTATTGGTTTTCAGCTTGTATGGAGTGTTCTCTGGGATAGCAGTACTTTAATGATAATATTTACTGATATTGATAAAATCGCAAAAATCTGAATGTTGACTCCTAGAAAGTGGTAATCCTTCCACATCTTTGGTTTTAAGAGACTCTTCTTCTCCAGTATTGTCTTCCTATAACCAATCATGTTACTAATTAACCAAATTATTTGTGAGATGTTCCACCATCTCTGAAGTGTTTTTACCATTTCACAACTTTCCCACATGTTGTTGTTCAGTCCTAACTGTTTGAAAGATTGAGCATTACATTAATGAGTATATCTTTACCCCAAAACAAAATTATTTCTCACTTTCAGCATTTAATATTTTGTTTTTATACTGTTTAAGATGTAAATATAGGGTTTAAATTATTTTATGGATTTTTCCAAACTATTATTTCCAAACAACTTTGTAAATAATTTTCAATATATGTATTTAAGAATTGAGGCAAATCATTTGAACAATTGATTTTGTGTTTCGTCGTTGCTTTGATGAAAGCTGACTTCGATACCATAACGGATCCATTTAGTACTCAGTATATTTATGTACATTTTGCTTAAGGAGTATCTTTTCACCATTACAAGACCTGCTATAAGCATAGAGACATCAGCCAGACAGCTGCAGATGCATGCTCAAACTCACACACATGCACAGACACACACACACAGAGGACTGTGTTAATGAGAGTGTACCCTCCTTCTGTTTCGCTCTTTCTCACCCCATCAGGGAATATAAAGTTTAACAAGCGTTTTGCTATCAGTGACCCAGAGGAGGAAATGCACTCACCGCCGAGAAATACTACTAATTACCCCAAACTCTGTGGGTGTCTCTGCTGCTGTGCAAGAAGAAAGCTTCAAGAAAGTTTCAAACAGGGTCTGTGTAGTAGGAGGTGGTGTTTTAGTTGTGTGTGTGGTGGGGGGGGGGGGGGGGGGGGTGGTTTGGTGTGGGGTGGTG